>BJCO01362509.1:0-16870 GCA_018326465.1 Flaveria floridana
ATTTTTATATTTATTTTCCCATACACACACATAATATATTTTCATATTGCTATATCCCTAGTCGGTGTACCCACACAATACATATATATAGCGTACCCACTTTTTATGTAGTCATAAATGTATGAATATGGTGTACACACAGACATACTTTAATACACACATATAAAAAAATACTCTCATATAATCGATAACTTACACCAACCAACACACACTTGTATGTTTATACATACACTCACAACATTAGTACTTATACTCATATATATATTGATATAAAATACTAATCAAACATCAATACCCATACTAAATATTTATATTAGTATGTATGCACTCATACATAAACACACATATCATAATAATATGAATAATAATGACAATTGTAATAATATTAATCATAATAATAATATCAATATATATATAACAATTATACTCACAAATTTCACAAACACACACACCCACACAACATTACACACTTATGCACACACAAAACACACACCTGCACACACTCACCTGCACACACACGAAACTTGTACATACCCATACACATACATATACATACAAGAACACACACATAACATATATATAGATACATGCATACAAACAGTATAGATACGTCCACAGCAGTCGGAAGACTGCTGTACCCCACTTCGACATACACAATACACACATAAACACACATACATTATAGACATACACACCGTCACACACACATATATATACACACAGCAACAGCCGAAGGCTGCTGTGTGGTGTTTCTTCATCCCGACACGCACCGTAACATCAACACAACACCACCGAACATAACATATATAATCATACATACATATACACCATATATACATACGACCGCACATAAACAAGCGACATATCTTTTCATATACATACACACCATACATACACACAAGCGATACATACACATATATACGTGCAAATACACTCATGAGTTGTAATTTTTGCCAAACCGAACCCGAACCAACATGATATTATAATGAAACGAAAGGAAACGATAACAAGATGCATACCGACTATACTACGATATGGAGAGGCGGTGTTGATCGAAAGAACTATGTGGCAGTTCGAAACGGTTGTTCGGCGACTCACGGTGCCAGGAATGGTGACCGATGGTGATGGTAGTGGCTTGGGTGATATGACGGCAGTAGGGTTTGGGGGAGTGGCCGAACAAGAAATTAGTGTATATATATTTCTAATTTTTGCATTTTGGTCCCCCGTCTTTCATTACTTGACAATCTAATCTAAATTATTTATATATTTATTTATTTATATTTCTAATAATAATAATGATGATTGTAATAATAACAATAATAGTAATAATAATAATATTAAGGTTAATAATAATAACAATAACCATTATGATAATAATAATTATAATAATAATATTATTATTAGTAATTATAATAATGTTAGTAATGTTAATTATACTATTAATGATTAGTTTTATTATTTATCATTTATATAATATTAGGATCAACGCGCAAGGCAGATACGACGAGATTCGGTTCAAAAACGAATTAATTACGCAGAGATAGTTGATACACAATGAGGGTTAATGAGCTACAAGTTAGTTAACGGATCTGATGGTGACGAATGTCACATACCTGGCCTACGTGAAAGATGTGGATGCGTCAGTACCCCAACTGTTTGACGTGTCGGTTGTGCGTGACTTTCCGGACGTATTCCTAGAAGATTTACCAGGTGTGCCACCGGATCACGAGGTTGAGTTTCAGATTGATTTGATACCTGGTGCTCAACCCGTTGCCAAAGCACCGTATCGATTAGCTCGTACCGAGATAAAGGAACTAATGGCTCAACTGCAGGAGTTGATGGATAAAGGGTTCATTCGATCGAGTATCTCTCCTTGGGATGCTCCGGTTTTGTTTGTAAAGTAGAAGGATGGTAGTATGAGGATGTGTATCGACTACCGTGAGCTGAACAAGTTGACGTTGAAGAATCGGTATCCGTTACCAAGGATTGACGACTTCTTTGATCATCTCCAAGGTGCCAGTTGGTTCTCGAGGATAGACCTACGATCTGGCTACCATCAGTTGAAGGTGAAAGAGCAAGATATTCCTAAGACAACTTTTCGTACGCGTTACACACACTACAAGTTTCTTGTCATGTCTTTTGGTCTAACTAACACGCCAGATGCCTTTATGGATTTGATGAACCAAGTATGTCAGCCAATGTTAGATAAATCAGTGATTGTGTTTATTGATGGTATCCTGATTTATTCAAAAAGTGAGGGAGAACATGCCGGCCACGTACGCAAGGTGTTGGAGACACTTAGAAAAGAGAAGTTGTACGCTAAATTTTCTAAGTGTGCTTTCTAGTTGCATGAGGTTTAGTTTTTGGGTCATGTTGTTAATATTGAAGGGATCGTGGTGGACCCGGCAAAGGTCGAGGCAGTAATGCAATAGCAGTCTCCAAAGACGCCTCCGAGATTTGTAATTTCTTGGGTTTGTCGGGCTACAACCGAAGATTCATTCAAGACTTTTCCAAGGTAGCCTCACCTTTGACCAAATTGACCCGCAAAGAGGTGAAGTTTGTATGGGGTCCAGCGCAAGAGAATGATTTTGAGGAGTTAAAGGTAAGATTAACTCAAGCCCCTGTCTTAACGTTACCCGAAGGGAGTGAAGACTTAATGGTATATTCGGATGCTTATTATTCAGGACTGGGTTGCGTGTTGATGCAACGCGGAAGGGTAATAGCCTACGCATCCCGATAGCTAAAAACCAACGAAGTCAACTACCCTACTCATGATTTGGAGCTAGCGGATGTGGTCTTCGCATTAAAGATTTGGAGGCACTACTTATACGGGACGAAGTGCACCATCTTTACGGACCATAAGAGCTTAAAGTACTTCTTCGAGCAAAAGGATGTCAACATGAGACAGAGGAGATGGTTAGAGCTCATCAAAGATTATGACTGTGAGATCCATTATCATCCGGTAAGGCCAACGTTGTGGCTGATGCACTTATCCGAAAAGAGAGACCCGAGCCGATGCGGGTGAAGGCTTATCAGTTGGTTATGACCGCTGATGTGATGACCCAAGTGAAAGAATTTCAAGAATAGGCGTTGAAAGAAGATCGCCTTAACTCCGAACGAATGAGCGGACTAGTTGTAGAATTGGGTGAGAACACTCTCGGTGTTAGAACCCAAAATAGACGGATGTGGATCCCTTGTTACAGAGACCTACGGGGGCGAATTGTGGATGAAGCTCACAAGACTAGATACTCGATTCATCCCGGTGCCATGAAAATGTACCATGTGACATCCTGTGTTTCCAGGTTAATATCCGTACGTAAATAAAATATGATGAGACAATTAAATGCATTACAAGACTTAATTTGATGACAATTAAGGTCATTCAGGTTCTAGCAAAGCCCCTTTGTGTATAAATTTATAATTGGTAATTTTGAGAATTATCTGATCGCGTAGAGGTAAAACGTTTAACGAATGTTGGTAATAATTTGGTTAATAAAATTTGGTCAAATTATTATGATTTAATGGATCTTAAGTAAAAATATTATTAGCCACGAAAAATAATAATTAATATTATTTACCTTGATCGCATAAAATTAAGACTTTTTAATATTGCCTTGATGCAACGTATAGTTCGTTGCGTACTGTGTTATACCATGTATATTTTTTTCTTGACTTTTTATCTCTATTATTAAATATTATGAACCCTTGGAAAGTCTCAAATTAATACTTTAATTTTTTTTTTAAAATTTTTGCGTAAAAACCCGAACGTTTAAGATTCTTACAAAAAAATTTAACGAGATCGACACTCGCCTTACACCGGGTGGCATCTATTTGGAGATCCACCATCCCATTTATTATGTTAGTCACATGATTAGCCCACAATAATCATAATTAAACATTTCTATTTATACCAAACAGTACACTCCAACTCTTCCCACACTCCACCATCCACTCTATCTCCACTCTCTCTCTCTCTCTTCTCTCCCTCTCCTCCCTACCGACGACCAAACCATCCCCACCATCATCATCTTTGTTTTTCTTCATTGAAAGACCAAAAATCTTTGATTTCTTGATTTCAAGGATCCCTTAGTAAGTATGGTGCAAGAAATTGCATAAATCCAACTCTAAGGAGAAGAAATCTTCAAGGAAATCATTCTTGAATCTTCACAATTTTGTATGAACTTTGAACTTGTATGTCATGTCACATGACTTTTGGATGATTGTTGCAAGTTTTGTTTACCAAAAACTAGTTTTTCTTTAAATCCATGGTTCCAGCAAAAGTTTTTATCAAGAAAATATATTGTAAAACAATGTGTGTGTGTGTGTGAGTGTTTGTGTGTCGTAGGTATGTATATGTGTAGGATGACTTTATATTTTGATGATCTTTTAACATTTTGATGATTTTCTCTTGCATGAAAGATGATCAAACTTTGTTTTGAAGTTATGAACATCATAAGAAACCCATCTCCAAAAGGAGTCTATTAACTAATGAAAATGGGTAATACATGAATGTATGTAAAGAATGATGTTCTTAAACCTATCTTGCACTTTGATTTCATAAAGGATTGATATGATCCATGAATAATGGTGATCATGATCTGAAATCTTTTGAATTTTAAGTATGTTTTGTTGAAATAAAAGCTAAGAACACAAGATAAAATCTATAACTTGTACTATGTAGATATGTATAAAATCATGTATATGTATGTATATATGGTTTACGCTTTTGTTCTTGATTTGTTCTTCATTTATAACTTTAAAGATGATTTAAATGATCCATGTATATGGTGATCATGGTCCGGAGATTTTGATATTGTTATTCACATTTGATTTAAAGAAAAGATAAAAGAACAAGCTAGAATTAGTAGTACTCAAGTGTTGATGGGACATGATCACTAGTGAATTTTTCTATAAAATATTATTAAGATGTCAAATATCTTTGTAAGATATGGAGAATAAGAAGTTTAAAACTATTAAAATATAGTTAAAAGTTAGCAACTTTACTAAAAAAAAAGTTTTGATGATCGGGTTTAATCTTGTAAATGTTTTACGTTTAAAAACGCATATAACAAACCCATAACAAGTCCGGTTTTGGACAGAAAATAATAAAGTTTTTTAAGTTAAAAACTTATGTTTTTAAGTATATAACAAACCCATAACAAGCAATGTCTTCGGTGATGACTTTATACGCGCGAAAAAGCCGAAAACCGACAATTACGGGTCAAAAATAATAGACTGTTTTGGAACTGATTTTTAACAAAATATTTCAGAAGATTTTTGGTATAAAAGAATCATATTTAAACATATAAAATGGTCATAATATATATATGGGTCGATGTACGGTTTATTCGTGTAAAACCATGCGGTTTCTGGTCAAAAAGCACCGTATACGGGTGAAATTTAGGTCAAACATAATAGAGCATATTTTTATAATAAAACTTGACAAAAATAGCTTTATATATATTTTATTACTGAAAATTTAATTATTTGATTTAAAAGACTAATGAATGTTAAGTTGTGTTAGATAAAGTAATATTATAAGTTTTCTTAACTAACACAAGAATAAGAATATATCTTATTATTAATATTAAATAAAATATTATTATGAACTCATTTATTTATTTGTTTGTTTGTATAATACATAACTTAGTAAATTTTGTGTTATAATATTTTTTTGTTATACACGTGCATGTTTATTTTGTGTGTGTTATGTGGTTGTTGTTTAAAGGGTTAAACGGTTGAATTAATTTGTCACTTATAATATAAATTATCAAACAAAACCGAAAGTCACCAACGGGTCTTTCAAAAATGGATTTTAAGATAAGTCTAGTGAGTTGGGTAAACAACTTACGTATTAGACTTATTACTCGACAATTAATAGATCCTTTGTGTTTAAGGGGTTAATTGGTCATTTATTTTCCGGGCTCGATTTTTGCTAGATCATCTCTCTGTCACATTTTAAGGTGAGTTTTTACAGCCCCTATTTTAAATAACGTTTATTTAAGAATTTTAGGGGGGAGAACATGCTATAACCATTTTTGTTTATGATATGATTATGGAATAACTGCGTGATCTTTATGATGGCCTTAAGTTGTTTTATTATTTGTGCACGGCTACCCTCTTACATAATCATTAACCCTTGGAGGGCCACAGGATATATTGGTAGATCTACTGGTTTGACAACCGCCCCTCAGGATCGGTTGCTCCGGTCTGGTACAGAGGGAATATATGTTGAAAGGATTTCAGGGATTTTGTGTCTTGGTTTGATTATGGGGCTCTTGGTTGCGATCATAGTCAGTGGACCTAGCTAGTCCTTGACGATCCAGGGGTTTATTCCGGGTTAATCATGTCTCTTATAAAAAGAAATTATGATAATCTTTTTATACAAGCCTGTGAACTCACCAGCTTTTTTCTGATAAACTTTTGGGCATGTTTTTCAGGTGATTAGGCATGCATGGGAATGAAAAGGGTTTTAAGGGCAAACTTATCAAATTTGGATGCCACTTTAGGACCCAAGTTTTTGCTGCCGTTTAAAATTTTCTTATTAATATCTAAAAACAATGTCATGTTATTACTAATTAAGTTTTTATGCTAAGACTTATGTTTGGATCAATGTAATAACATCTTTATTTTATGATAATATTTACTTTTGGTATCCATGATTTGTTTGCTTAGTAATTGTTGGAAATAATCCAACTTCCATTATCTTCGTCACACGCGTGCCTTTGCGGTGCGCTTTTTGGGGTGTGACATACCAGGATATGAAGAAGGATTATTGGTGGTCGGGTATGAAGCGTGAAGTAGTGGAGTACATGAGTAAGTTGCTTACTTGTTTGCAAGTGAAGGCAGAACACAAAAAGCCATACGGGAATATCTATTAGGACCGTGTACGTACGGAGTACTAACTGATTCAACGTGAAACCTAATCAAATAGTGCGGAATCCTATTTGATTGGCGATCCAATCAGTGAGAACGTGAACCCAGATCAATCTAACGATTAAAGAACGTTAAGAATGGGTAGAAAATGATCCGGGAAGAACTGTGAACTTGGATGGACGTGATAGAGCTCTCTGGACGGCTAGGGTATGAAATAATTCGAAGTTTTCTGTTTTCCCATGAATTACGTGGTATTTATAGGTTGCAGTGTACAATCGTACGACTGAGCCATTAGCGTGGTTCGGTCGACTGAGCCATACGATTCATTCATACGCACGACTGAACTATACGATTGGTTCAATCGTCCGACTAAGCCAGTCTCATGACTCAATGGTGCGATTGAGCCAATCACATGTTTCAGTCGTGCGACTGGTCCATAAGCATGGTCCATTAGCACAAATAACCATAAGACTAAGTCAAACACATTCCTGAATCATTATTAACTCAGAACTATGAATAACTACTATAAACCATATATAACATTCATTCAGGCGTATATTTATAAACGATATAAGAATACGACACATATAATAGTAAATAAACATTTAAACATATATCACATAACTGAAACACCCTTGTATTACACATACATAAGAATGAAAGACACAAACGTTTAAGTACAATAAACTAGGGATATCGTGTATCAACAAACTTCTCCTAGGACCTAGTTCACTCTATCACCTAATATTCTTCAAAAACTCTGCAAACTTCTTGAACTTTTCTTCTTTTGTGACACCAGCATGGATCTCGAAAGCGAAGCGCGGTCTGATTACATGCTGGAATTGTAGAGCTAGCACTATGTTTAGAGTATCATAGAATAGTGTCCATTGTATAACATGTAGACATCGTCTTCTGACAAGTTGATAAGCCATATCAGGTCAAAAACCCTGATCCTCTCTATCTTTCCTTTTCGACTCAACACAATCACAGCTTCACCAGTCCTTCAGTCATAGTACCACCATTTTGAAATGAGGCGTGAAGTCCTGTGGCATTTTCCTCATTGGAATCTTAGTCATAGTCCTGGGAGGTCTCCACTTCAGAACTACCTTTGGTCTTCCTGAAATGGGATCAACTTCAGTTTTGCTCACGAACCTCCTCGGTTGTTGAGGTTTGAAGTTCACCCACTTCGTGTGATACTCTTTATTTAAGGCCCTTTCAAACCATCCTGAAATCTGTCTTGAGTCTGCATACAGTAGATTTAAACATGTTAGTCTGTTCAGCTTAAAACCCAAAAGAGTCTTCAGATCATGAGGATGTCTGTAGTACTCGATCCCCTTCTCTCTTTTGATAGCATAAATGTTTAAGTCCTTAAATTAAGACCAGCTGATTATTTTCCCTAACACTTTCAGATGCCTTCTAACTTTATACAACTTCATGTAGGCATTCTACTTTGGAGGTTCACGTTGGTTTTTCATCTCAGCCAGACATGCATCCCACTCAGCTTTTCTCTTCTCCACATCGGCATCATCGGCTTGAGCCGTCTTCTCAGTCGAATCTTTCTTAGTGACCTTCTCATTTACCTTGTCAAAGGTTTCACTATCAAACATCTCACCTAAATCAGGTAAGACTTCTCCATCATCATTAGTGTACTGTGGATAATAATCAGATGTGACATCCTCTATTTCCACCTCATCTATACCATGCAATTCCTCATCGCTGATAACATTAACTTCTGGTACGTCTGTGACGATCTCATCGGGGTTTAGTCTGAACATCTTTGCAAGTTGTTCATCTGATAAGTCATGGATGATCTCCCCCTCTTCTGGTGCATAACTTATTTATCTCCTGACAATCCCCTGCAAATCAAGAATCATAGTAAACTATGTCTTGATTTGCTGGAGAGGTGCAACATCGTTTTTATCAACCTGATGAGATTTATCTACAAGATAGAATGATCAACACAAAAAAGTTTAATAAACATCATAGCATTTCACATAACTCGACATTCATTTTCATTAAGTTAATACTTTCAATACATATAAGTTCAAATTACATAAACATATTAATCATTACTTTTATCTTTATCTTGATGATCCTTGTCTTGAGGAGCTGAGGATGAAGCTCTCTGATCTTGGTTCACGGGGATTTCAGTCATGCGACTGGACCCATACGCATGGTTCAGATGTGCGACTGAAGTCCAATCGCACGAATGACCTAGACGCCTTACCAATCGTGCGATTGGATCATACTGACCTTGCCAATCATGCGATCGAGCATACTGATGCTGCCAATCGTGTGATTAGGTCATGCTGATGGTACAGTTGTGCATTAGGTCCATACTCATGGTCCAGTCATGCGATTGGTCGTATGATTAGGCCATACTCATGGATTACACTTAGTTAAATTCAATAATGCACACAATTACCTTAGAAGAAGCTTCCTTGTCGATTGATCATCTCAGACATGATCCCTTTTATCTTTCAAAAACAAGCTTTTCACAGTTAAGATTCGGTTCAGATTTATGACTTCCATAGAGTTCGATCTTGTTACATAGTGTGACACCGACATGTCGCACACATAAATATAACAGGAAAAACTTGAAATAAAACCGAAATAAAACATATTTTTGTATTTTTTGTTTGAGGAGGGTTAACAGCACTTTAACATCACTTAAATGATTTCTCCCCTGAGCAGAACAGCTTAAGGCATTCACTTTATTTCGAGAATGATTCATATGGAATCATAGAGGCAAAAACGCAATTATTTGGAACTTTTTATTAATATATCAATGGCAGAAAACATTATATGTACAATTCACAGAATCTCTTTCATCTAAGAATCAAAAGCACTAATCGGAAATCATGCTGGAACAGTTATGTAGCACACTTTGATTTTGAACATCAAGAGATGCAGCCACGACGATTGTTAGTATGTTTATCTACTTAAATCCACACACCGATTTTTGACATACATCAGTGATTTTTAGGTGAATTAGATCAACAAATATTTGTGGATCCCACTGGTATATGGTAATCAATCTTCCTCAGGAGATTTTTGAGCAGTCTGGTGGTCAAGAAGAGACTGTTCTAAGAGCTTTCAAAGAGATGCAATGCCTCAGGTCAGTGCTATCGCACAGCAGAGAGGCGAAAGCAACAATGAATTCTTAGAACATATAGATTATGCTAAGCCTTAGGTCAGTGCCATCGCATAGCAGAGAGGCGCAAGACCTATCTTCTCATTAGAGCAATACGAATTGATATTTAATGCAGCAATGACATTTGTCATCAACTTGATTACATTTAGCTCTTATTTTGATGCTTTATGACATTTGTCATATTCATTGCTCTGTTTTAGGTCGTTTGCACACAGTTGTGGCTTTCATTTGCTCCTCACCCCTTATTGGAACTTGATTGATTATGCAGATCAGGGATACAATGGGAACCCACAACTTGTTGATTGATTTAATTTATGTGGATCACCAATGATGTCTACTATTGAATCTACCGACACATTGTATAATGGACTAGCAACAACCCCCTAGATCTACTTACTCCATGTAACCATGATAACAGACTAGCTTACTATCATTTTTCTAACTTGTTAGGCTTTGACATCTCAGATTTATAATATTCTGTGATTTTAAATTTATCAGAAAAATGCAAAAAGGAAAATCTTTTTGGCGTCCCAAATAATTCGATGCCTGTGTACAATCATTTTCCATAGCATTGAATTGCTTTCTCAGATTTGTTTTCTTTGCCTATTAGCTTACCTGCCTCCCCCCCTTGCGGTAATTCTCCCCCTAACATTTTAAAAACAAAAAATCTTTTTGTGTTTTTGAATTTTTCAAATGCGAGAAAAAATAATAGATTAGACATAACATTAAAGAATTGAAAAATAAAATTAAAAAATCTAAAATTAAAGACGCTTTGGCGGACTACGAACTCGATTCCTCCGGAATCACCTCTTCTTTCTTTTTGACGCCGGAATCACCCTTATCGCAGATTTGAAAAACTGAAAGTAAATTGTTCTCAAGTTGTTGAATGTAATTTACTTTATCAAAATTCACCTTCCCGTTTCCTACTTCACCTTGAGCTGTTATGTAGCCTCCTTTATTTCCAGCAAAAGATACATGTCCCCCTTTGATTTGCTTGACATTGAAAAGAGAGAGAAATTCCCGATCATGTGCCTGGATGCCCCACTATCAATAATCCAGGTGTTAGTGATAGCGCTGTAGCGGACAACCTGCACAAAAACAGAAACGATTAGTTTAGGAGTGGAACCCAAGCCTTTACAGGCTTGGGTTTCCCAGAGGCATCATACATAACAAACTCTACCCACTGTCCTTGTGAAGTTGGAGAGACAACATTCTTAATCTTATCCTCACTCTCAGACACAACTAATGATTTGGCTTTCCACAAACCACTCTTGTGTAAGGATTGTTTGTGATAAACAGATGACTGGTTGATTGTTTGAACCTGTGATTTGCTTTCATCAACTTGTTTTACCTCAGTCATCACAGCTTTGCTAGTGGCTTGTCTATGTTGCTTGTGGTGTTTTGGAGGGGTATTTGATCTTTTTTTAGTAAACCTTGGTTTATTATCTTGAAAAAGTTCAACCCTTCGTCTTGGTGTCTGATAATAGGGACAATTTGGAGATATATGTCCTTGTTCTCCACATCTATAACAGGATCTCCATTCTACTGGACTGGGAGATCTTTTTTTGTGGTGGGGAGTATGGTCTAGGATTGGTCTCTTTCTTCTCAACTTTAGGTTTCTCACCTTCTTTGACAAACTTAATTTGTTTCATATTTTGATTACTATTTCCTTTCATTTTGTTGAGATTTTGATGATGAACAGTTTTAGCCTGAGTTGATTCTGAAATTTTAGGTTTTGAAAAAGAAACTATTGAACCCAACCTAAGAGTAGCATTGTCATCCTCTTCATCCCAATCTTCAATGACAACCTCATCTTTTGTGCCAGATGTAGTTGCTTTCTGGTTAGTAACTGGTGACACAGGTTTAACTGTGGCATCCGGGTCACTGACTAGAAGTGTTGTCACCATATGATCCTTTATTGGGTTATTATTTATGGGTCGACATTTGTGTTTAAAAGGATCGCGTATGGTGGTGGCACAACCTGATAACCAATCCCTCCCCCCCCCCCCCCATTTCTTTCTTTAATCAAGTTCTTAACAATGTGAGAGGAACTAGCAAGACTGTGAAGTTTCTGATTTAAAGACTTAATTTCAACTTGAAGAATTGCTTTTTCTTTCTTCGTTTCCTCTATTGTTGTTAGATATAACTTAATATCATTTGCTTGATTAAAGGCAACAACCTCAGTTTTCGTAAGTTGCTTTCCTAACAGATCAATCTCTTCTTTAAAACAGCTCTTATTTTGTTTTAACACCCTGTTAGCTTTAGTGCATTGTTTTAAATCATTTACTAAACTGTCATTGTAATCTAACAATCAAGCAAATTTTAAATATATGCTTTCACGAAATTTATTGCATTCTTCATAGGCATGTTTATCAAAAAGTTCATCTTTGGATTTTACCTGTGATGTGTCGGAGGTGTCAGCCATGAAAGCAAACTGAGATTCCTCATTCATTTGAGATTCTGTGCTCGTAACAGCTAGTTCGTCTTCAACCAAGTGTTCTACTGCATCTATAGCTTCCTTAGTGTCTGAATTGGCATTATCAGCTATGTTGTCTCCTTCACTTATTGAATCATTATTAAGATCTTCCACCAACACCACATTTGCTTCACCATCATAAATGAACCAGAATGTCCTGTCCTGTCCTTCATCTCCTTAAGCAACCATAGCTTTGGAATCTTGACTGGTTGAAGTCCCTTTCTTTTCTTTGTCCTGTCGGTTGTTTGATATAAAAAGGTTACCATTTCCAGTCTTCTTTAGTTTCATGCACTCTCGTTTAAAGTGACCCTTTTCACCGCAGTTAAAGCATGTGACCTTTGTTTTATCAAAACCAAAAGTTGTGTCTTTGGTAGCAATCAGGTTTTGTCCAGTATTTTTCACAAACTTCTTTGCTTTTCTAACTGCACTAGCCAGAGCCCACATTATGTCCATTCTTTTCAATTCAACCTCGTCAACCTGTTTATAGTTTTCATCAGCAAGATGACAGTTTCCAATTTTTGCAGCAACTAATCCATCATAAGAGTGCACAACAGCAGCAAGAAGATCCATGTGTTCCTTGGCTACTTCAACAGTAACAGTTCCCAGATTCTCAGTCTTTAGCTTTGTTGGATTTGCTTTTGTGATATTGTATTGAGCTCAAGATGATCCTGACACTTCACATCCAGATGACCCACTCTGAGAATTTCCAGGCATGTTGGATACAAACATTGTTTGAAGAGGTGCTCCTGATGAAGATGGTATGGGAACAATGTTATACAATGATGGATTTTGAGTATATGACCCCTTCTTGGACTTGTATTTTAGCCTCAGCTCCTCCTCCCTCAGCTTCAAGATAAAATCATTGATGTCTAGCTTGGCTAGAGTATCATTCTATATCAGATTAGAAACAAAGGGATCCTATTTATCCGCTAATCCATCAGCAAAGCTTGCAACTTTATCCTCCATTGATGTAGTTACCCCATGTGTGTGCAACTCACTCATCAGATGATAAAATCTATCTATAATGTCATCCAAGCATTCATTTCCAATGGATTAGAAGTTGTCAAATTCCTTCTTGAGGGATTTGGCCTTTAGTGCCTTTAAAGTGGCATTACCATCGTATCGCTTTTCCAAAGCTGACCACAGCTTCTTGGACTATTTATGTTCTGAGAATTGATGGAAAATCTCCTTTGGAATTGACTGTGTCAGTAAAGCATATGCTTTCTTCTCAGTATTGTGTGCAACCTTTTGCACATCATTCATCCTACTCAAGGTCAGCTTAACACCATTTGCTCCAACCGGTGTAGAATAACCAGTTTCAATAGCATTCCACAAGTTCAGGTCTACACCATTAAGGTAAATCTCCAACCGTTGTTTCCATTTTGGGTATTCATCCAAAGTCAACAGTTTTGGAGGTTTGTTGTGATTTCCAATTTCATTCTCCAGCAGTAAGAGGTTTTGGATTCGTGAGTCCTTTCCAGCAGTAAACGTGGTGTCCTGATCGTCCATGTCATCAACACTTGAGGATACCTAAAGTCAAATACTCAAACTTGAAAAACCTTATGCGACTGAGTCAATCGTGCGAATGGACAGTTCAATCATGTGATTGGAGACTGCGATTGAGTTCAATCAGATGATTGAGTTCAATCATGCGATTGAGGGATGCGGATGAGTTCAACCGTACGAATGAAGAGGGCGAATGGGTTCAATCATACGACTCAGCTTAATCATGCGATTAGGGATGCGAATGAGTCCAGTCGCGTGGTTGAATCATGCGATTTGGATTCAGTCGTACGATTGAGCCAATCGTTCGACTGAGACTGCCGAGTTTGAAAAATTCGAGATTTTGAACACGTTTAGACTCAAAACGATTTTGCACAAACCTTAAACTGTTGTTAGTCGAAAAGTTCAAAACTTTTGAATCATGCACACGACAAAAACTTGTTTTGTATCAAAAACATGGATTTTTGAATAAAAAACATTAACTTTAACCAAAACACCGATCGAATCCACAAAGTATCAAGAGCTAATGCTCTGATACCACTTGTTAGGACCGTGTATGTATGGAGTACTAACTGATTCAACATGAAATCTAATCATATAGTATGGAATCCTATTTGATTGGCGATCTAATCAGTGAGAACGTGAACCTGGATCAATCTAACGATAGAACAACGTTAAGAATGGGTAGAAAACAATCCGGGACGAACTATGAACTTGGATGGATGTGATAGAGCTCTCTGGACGGCTAGGGTATGAAATAATTTGAAGTGTTCTGTTTTTCCATGAATTACGTGGTATTTATAGGTTGAAGTGTACAGTCGTACGACTGAGCCATAGTCATGCGACTGAGCCATACGATTCGTTCATACGCACGACTAAACTATACGATTGGTTCAATTTTGCGACTGAGCCAGTCTCATGACTCAGTAGTACGACTGAGCAATCACATGGTTCAGTCATGCGACTGGTCCATAAGCATGGTCCATTAGCCTGAATAACCATAAGACTAAGTCAAACATATTCCTGAATCATTACTAACTCAGAACTATGAATAACTACTACAAACCATATATAACATTCATCCAGGCGTATATTTATAAACGATATAAGAATACGACACATATAATAGTAAATAAACATTCAAACACATATCACATAACTAAAATACCCTTGTATTACATATACGTAAGAATGAAAGACATAAACGTTTAAGTACAATGAACTAGGGACATCGTGTATCAACAAGATCCAACCATTGGATATACCCAAATGGAAGTGGGAACAGATCACCATGAACTTCATAACGAAGCTACCTTGTACGGCGAGGGGGTGCGATACCAATTGGGTGATTGTTGATCGTCTGACCAAGAGTACTCACTTCCTACCTATTCTTGAGACGTATTCACCCAAGAGACTGGCGGATATGTTCATTAAGGAGATTGTAGTTCATCATAGTGTTCCGGTGTCTATTGTGTCTGATCGCAACACTCGGTTTACATCGAAGTTTTAGAAGAAATTCAATGACGCGATGGGGACGAGACTACACATTAGCATGGCTTATCATCCTCAGAAATATTGTCAGTCTGAGAGGACAATTCAGACACTCGAGGATATGCTTCAAGCATGCGTGATCGACTTTGGAGGAAGTTGGGACGATCACTTACCGTTAGCTGAATTCTCATACAACAGTAGTTATCACGCTAGCATTGGTATGCCACCATATGAGATGCTATACGGTAGGAGGTGTAGGACACTCGTATGTTGGGGTGATATTGGACAGAAAGAGTTGGGAAGCCTTGAGGTGATCGAGGTTACAACTGAAAAGTTAGAGAAGATCAAAGCCTTCATGAAAGCGGCTAAGGATAGACAAAAGTCGTACGCTGACAAGAGGCGTAGACCGATCGAATTTAAGGTGGGCAACCGAGTTATGTTGAAGGTCTCACCTTGGAAGGAGATTATCCGGTTCAAAAAGCGAGGTAAGCTGAGCCCGAGGTACATAGTACCTTTCCAAATCACCGCACAAGTAGGAGAGGTGGCCTATCGATTGGAACCGCTTGATGAGTTAAGTGGAATTCATCCGATATTCCATGTATCTAATCTAAGAAAGTGCTTAGCTGATGCAGATATGATTGTACCACTGGATGATATCGAAGTGGATGAACGGCTTAATTACGTAGAGCAACCAGTGGCAATCATCGACCGGAAGGAGAACAGATTAAGGAATAAAGTGATTCCACTGGTGCGTGTGCAGTGGAAACACCGAAAGGGTTATGAGTCTACATAGGAGACTGAAAAAGAGATGAGACAGCATTACCCACAGTTATTCAAAGAGTGATGGGTTTTAGGGACGAAACCTCTTTAAGGGGGTAGACATGTAACACCTGGAAATTTTGTCAAAAATAAAGGAAAGAAAAGAAAATAGAAAGTATCTAGAAGGAAATGAAAAGGGAATAAAGTGAAAGGAATAAAGCGTAAATAGTACAAAAAGTCAAATATGTTGGATCTTATATGCCCAAGACAAATACAAGATTGATGTGGTTAGTACGTTATGATCCAAGTCGGGTCATACCCAATAACAAGCCAAACAAACACCAATAAATATTTATTCGTTGATGAGATCATACAAATAAATATTGACACCAATTTAAAAAATGGGTTTTCTAAAACATTGCTTTTGTAAATGAACAACATTATGTAGATAATTTGTTCATGAAAAATTATTGGTTTCATTATTTAAGTTGGTTAAATAATAGCAAATAAAAGTGTGTTAATGTTATAAAATTGAAATAGATTTTAATTTTATAAATCAAGGGTTGAAAGAGTAACATTTTGATAAAAGTTCAAAATGGGGGGAACCCATT
>BJCO01362510.1:0-14364 GCA_018326465.1 Flaveria floridana
TGCATACATACATATATGTATGTATATATGCATACATACATATATGTATGTATATATGCATACATACATATATGTATGTATATATGCATACATACATACATCTATGTATATATATATACATACATACATCTATGTATATATATATACATACATCCATCTATATATATATACATACATACATCTATATATAAATATATATATATATATATATATATACAACTTGAAAAGAACCTATGAGCTAATTAAGTAAATGACTAAATAACTTTGCTCCCACTGAAGAGTTCTTTCAATAAGCTTTTGTCGAATATAAAACGCAATGTTTTTTTAAAAAAAATGATAGGGAACAACTATAGAATATTTTATTTTAATTTTTAAAGATTATCATTTTTGTGTTATGTACCTTTTACATTCAACTAATAATATTTTTCTAATAGTGTATTATATTTTAATTATATGACTAACCTGACACAACCCGAGCCGGCCCAATAATTTTTATATCCGCTTCTATATAATTGATACAACTAAAAATATAGTGACTCCATTAAAATATATTTCTAGATCTACCACTACAAACCTCTTCTAAAGAAGTTTTAGAGTATATTTTCCGGTTCTTTCTCGCTTGCAACTTTGTTTTATTGATCCCCCATTGATCCAACGTAAAGAAACAAGTGTATCTTTCCACTCAATTTATTTGAAACCAAGAAATGTTCTCACATCTATAGAGTTTCTAACTCAAGACGTTCTCCTCTCCTTATAAAATGAGAACATAGTGAAGAATTCATCAAGACTCGAGTCACCCAATAATCGAACCGGTGGAAGAAATCGTTGCACCGTGTGAACTGACCGCTTAACTGGAACACAGTTTAAAGGTAGTAAACCGGACCGATTAAGAGAGTTGTTGGCGGTTGGACCGGCTGAACCAGCGGGTCCGGTACAGTCCACTAAATAGTGCTTGTCGTGGCTCACGGCGCGTACTTCTCCACCCTTTATATTTATACTAAAAAAATATTTGGAGTTAATGAGAATATGATAATTAATTGTAGGTAATTGGTTACATTTATTGATAGTGGGTATAGTTGATGAATTTTATTAAAAACTATTTATGGGTAGAATTTTTAGGCTAGGGTATAAATAAAGATATTTTTTCATATTTGATATAATATTATATATCTATATTAAAGACTTTGGTCGGTGGCTACAGTGCCATCGACCCTTCTTTAACAAAACCCTAATCCTCCCACACAACCGATCCCACACAACCGATCGAACTCCCATCCCTCCCTCCGCAGCGCCGCGAGGTTCCTCCACCGCGCAAGAAGCCGGCGGATAGAGATGATGGTGTAATGGGGAACCACCGCTTGTGACGGCGACGGTGGCGGTGGAGGCTGTTGTCGCTTCGCCTCACCTTCGTGGTTGAGACGGAGCAGGTGGTCGGTTGAAGGTTCTCGAGCTTCGGGGATGAAGACGATGATTGGCGCAGAGAAGAAAGATGAGAAGGTTCTGGTGCCTGATCTGGGGTCATTAACCAGTATTTACGACAGGTTTGTTCAGAAACTGTATCGAATTTGTTGTTTTCTTGATGTGATTGTGTTATGTTCATGAATGATTTATGGGTTTGATGATGGATTTTTGTGTTTGTTATTAGGGCTAGAGAATTGTTTTATTACTTGAAAGGTGGGCAGGTTGATTATGGTGAAGAACACAGCAGGGCTTGTGGGCATTCTCAATTTGGAAGGATGTATGAACAAGGTTAGCTAAAATAATAATCTTTCCAGTTTTTATATGATAATCGCGCTATAGGCTCGAGAATCGAATGTGGATTTCCTGTTTAAGTCAAGATTCAAGTGGATTTCGATTAAAGTTTCTAAGAATTTGTTTGGTATTTATTAGGGCATTACCCTCAATGGGATGAAGATCATCCAATTCACTTTGTTGGGCATTCGGCGGGTGCACAGGTGATTCGGGTTCTGCAGCAGATGTTGGCTGACAAGGTTTGTTTTTTGTTACAGATTGATGCCAATATTTTAAAAAGTATTGGGCTTTTTAGGTGTAGAATATGCATATGATTGAGGTCCCTTTTGAAAGATGGATATGGTGTAAATTTGCAGGCATTTAGGGGATATGAAAACACTTCTGAAAATTGGGTACTAAGTGTAACATCTTTATCTGGTGCTTTTAACGGGACTACTCGAGCTTACTTGGATGGAATGCAGTAAGTTTGATCTCTTTGTTTCTCTAAATATTTACTTCTTCACAGAAAACACTCCAAGATTTCAAAATTATCCATCATATCTGTGTTTTTTTGATGAGATAAGAAGGGTAATATGTTAAACGTTAACTGTCAAGATTATGCATTAATATTCACTTTGTTTTTCAGGCCAGAAGACGGGAAATCCCTGAAACCCATATGCCTTCTCCAACTGTTACGCATTGGTGTCATCCTTTATGATTGGATGGACATTCCTTTTCTAAAATATTATTACAATTTCGGGTTTGATCATTTCAATATGTCATGGAAGAAGGCTGGTGTTTGGGGACTTGTTGATCGTCTTCTTGGAAATTCTGGCCCGTTTGCCTCTGGTGATTGGATCCTTCCAGATTTAACGATCCAAGGGTCTTTACGTCTCAATAGCCATCTAAACACATTTCCTAGTACA
The DNA here is from genome assembly GCA_018326465.1 of Flaveria floridana. Lineage (NCBI taxonomy): Eukaryota > Viridiplantae > Streptophyta > Magnoliopsida > Asterales > Asteraceae > Flaveria > Flaveria floridana. Next base: position 2,658 of record BJCO01362510.1, read on the forward strand.
TACTACTTTAGTTATGCAACAAAACGTACTACAAACTTCATGGGTCGTACAGTACCATCAAATATGCTAGGAATCCACCCGTTGCTTTTTATCAGAGTCTTGCAGATGTGTCAATGGAGGCATCCACCGGACGTCTCTCCACCTTTCAAGGGCTATAGGTCTGTTAAACTTTTATAAATAGTGTCTTTATAAAATCTTGTATGTTACATGTTATAAATTTGGTTTTCAGGGATGAAGATTGGTGGGATAATGATGGCGCGTTAAATACTGTGTCAATGACTCACCCTAGGCTCCCGGTTGAACACCCTAGTCGATTTGTGGTTGAAGATTCTGAATGCCAACCTTTGCAAACGGGCGTTTGGTATGATTAATGTTCTAATTCATTCGAATCGTTAAATATGCTTGAGGGGTTGTTTGGATGTACAGTTTTGAATATGATTTGGGCTTGCAGGTATTACAAAGTGGTGGAAGGGGATCACATTCTTTTCATAGTGAATCGCGAAAGAGCAGGAGTACAGTTTGATCTTATATATGACAGTATTTTTGAGCGTTGTAGGAAACACGCGTTTAGAAAGGTTCCAACAATGCCAGACCATGTTCATTGACGAGGTTAGATGCTATATATACATACATTTGACATTTGTAACAGAGTCGTGTAGTTCTCATGTTCTCATAGTCTGTCAATCTCCTCTGATAGAACGATGCATATATGCATCTATGTTGTACAACTCTCGCGATTTATATGAAATTTATATGTATTCTATTCAATGTACAATCCATATGCTTCATTGTTAACAAATTCTTTCCTTTTTTTTCTTTTGGCAATTGATACATTTTCTCGTGTCGTTAAACATATTATTGGAGAATGTTTAGCGGACTGTTAGCGAATCATTTTGGCACAAAGTTTGTGTTTGTTTAGTAATTTAAATGAACAGATATGCTTTTGCATTCGTTTTTAGTTAAAAGTGAAGAGGCAAAAACAAAGATACTAAAACACAAGACAAAAAAGAAAACCAAAAAAAAAAAAATTTTGATGGTAATATGTTCAAATATTAATTGCCAAATTACTCATTTTAAAGTGTGAGTTTACAATGAGCTATATTACTAACTACCCTCAAAGTAAAAGACAGGTTTAGCTACTAATGACCACATTAACTTTGATAAATAAGAGTAAATTGGTCTTTTGACTAAGAAAAGCAACATTGCAGTGGTATAAGATGTGCCAAAATGAATATGTCACAGCTTTCACTGCATCATGTGAGTTATAACTTGCTTACACCCTGACAATATCAATTGATAACCGCGATCAATCGACGGATAGTGTAATTTTCAGCGGCCATCAAATACACCACTGAAAACCTGGCTACTCCCTCCCAATGATGCTTCCCATTCAACCGATGACATCACTATTCGCGCTAAGGACTCAACCACCTCGCGTATTTCTGGTCTGTTATTTGGATCTTCATTTAAACACCAATATGATATTTCAGCCATCTGCAAAAATAAACGTGTTGGCTAACGTTTTTAGAGGGTGTTTAGAGTTGCTTATAAGACTCTCATCTTCTTATTGCGCTTTGATACAATAGTTTTTGAGGTGTTTGGATGAAATAACAATTTTGAATATCAGTAGTAACATAGTAATGAGACCAACCTTGTAGAGATCATCAATAGGATAATTGTCCCTGAGGCTACCGTCTCTGATGGATACTAGTGCACCTTCTGGATCTTCTTCTTCGAACACTTTGGTTATCTGGAGGCATGTGAAGACGCCAAAATTTGGTTAGATCACTATTGGTTAATATACATTGAGCCGATGCAATTTGTGAAAGGTGTAAAAAAGAACTGGGTTCGATAAAAAAGCCTGGGTATTTTAACAGATTTGGATCAGATCCATGCTAACTACTTGCCCGGCCTGGGCCTTTTGAGGCCATGAAAAATGTCTGTAGAAGTTAATTTCATTCAAGCATAAAGAAAACCAATTGGTTGTAAATCATAACACAAGATATAAAAACCAACTCAAGTTTAAAAAGAATACCTCAAATATTACAAAAATTACCGGTTAGGATTAGATTTTCGGGCTTAGCCAGACCAAGGACCAGGCTCGGGAGGCTCGGGCTGAACTAGTCTTGAGGAAAGTTGTTTAGGATGAGTTGGGCATTTTAGGCTTAACCGGGCCTTTCGGTCTTTTTTGACTGATCTTAGGCCCAATCCTGTTTCTGCACCTCTATGTGTATGCATATGCAATGGAGCTTTAGCACAGATTATGTTGGTGATGTATTAGAAACACTAGATTCAGACCTACAACTATTGGTTTGATCAACTTATGTTGCCAACAATCATGACCAATGTATTGAACATGCTTCTGTACAAACTTACAACTGTTATGAGTGATTTCATTTTATTGGGCTCTCGATTGTCACGCATAAGCGCACGCTTTCCTGTTATAAGCTCTGCTAGAACCACACCAAATGCAAAAACATCCGTTTTTGTTGTTACATGCAATTCTTTGACGGACCTGTCAACCATTTTAAACGTGTTTTAGTGAAGCAAAAACTTATGCAACATATGACATGTAATATTTAGAAACTTACTCTGGAGGAAGATATCCTGGCGTTCCAACAAGGCGAGTTGCTACAAAATCGTCATCATTTGTTCTTCCAACAAATTTTGCTAAACCAAAGTCTGCAACCTTGTGGACATAAAATTTAAGTTGAGTCTCACTATAATTTTTTTATTGCTTTTTAGATGATATAAAGAAAGCTATTTTTGATAGGAAAAGTATATGCACAATTTAACCCATTTACTTAGTCGCTCGGGGTTTCATTTTATCTCAAATGGGTCAAATAAAAAAGTTCGCTAGAAGGAAAATGTGTCAAAGATATTATGCATATTTGGCAAATATACTTTTTTTTAATGGACAAAGGTGTTTGCAGCTCACCCATTTCAACCCAAACTGGTTTTAACTTGTTACCCAATCCTTCAGTCCCACCAATCTTGCCATGTTTAGGAAAAATTAAGAGCTTTTACCTGAGCTAAAAGGTTTTTGACTTTTTAGTATCTAATTGAAGCAATTGATAGGTGTTCTGGTTTTATGAACCATAAAAACATTAATATTTAGTTGGTACCTTTGCTCGTAAGCGGTTATCAAGTAAAATGTTGCTTGTCTTAATATCTCGGTGTACATACCGCTCCTTTGTATGGTCATGAAAATACTCGATACCCTTTGCAGCATCCAATGCAATCTGTGCTCTTGCAGTCCAAGAAAGTGGCTGATGACCTGAATTATCTTCTGATCAGTAATTTTCTTTCCTTTTTTAGTTTTTTTATATATATTTGTTACTTTCTAGTTATCCTTAAGAATCTTGAAAGATAGTACCTTTGAGTAAAGGGTCATGAAGATGCTCACTTAAAGATCCATTTGAAATGAACTCATAAACTAGGTACAAATGGTCATCTCCACTAGCAAATCCCAGTAACTCCACCTGTTATTCAAGTCTCTTTAGTCATCAAAAAGTTTCGCGAAGCTAGAAAATTTGGTTACTTAACTTTGAAAAATACGATAACTTACCACATTAATATGATGAATCTTGCATAAGACTTTGAGTTCTGCTAGAAATTCTTTTGACTTGTTAGATCTCATTTTCTTTATGGCAACCTCCTAAAACCATGAGATTGATTGATCATCAATGTTTTAGGGAGAAATGTGGCAAGCATTCACATATTCTCCTTAATTAAAATATATTTGGGTACCTTTTCTCCTAATATACCAAAATATACACTCCCATATCCACCTTCTCCGATTTTTCTACTGTCATCGAAATTGTTTGTAGCCTCAGCTATCTCGCTAAAATCATATATTAATGGTCTTTCTGTATCAAAACCTGTTATTCCTGTATAAATGTTTACACCCGAGTTAAATTTATGTGTGGCTGAAGCACATCAAAACGGGTTTGGATTGAAACTTGTCTATTCTTTAGCATGGGTCAAAACAGGACATGCTCATTGACCCACAAACACGTATGCGTTAATTATGATTACTAACACAATATTGTTACAAAAACGCTATAAATCATTGAATAAAAACTATATAAAAAGTTGTATCGTCTAAATATAGACTTTTGGTGACTTTCAACCTAGCTAATGTGATCTGGTTCCCTTTTAGTCAAATATTTTGATTTGAAGCATTTGATCAGTTAAAGATAAAACACAACTAAATTTAACCCATCTATAAGTAAGTGGGTCAAAACTGCCTCTTAGGAATAACTATGAATCGAGAACCAGATTGAATGACCAACCAACCTTCCATATTTTCTTTACTGAGGTATCTAGTGTGTGTGGAAGCTGATTTGTTCATGCTCATGATTTTTGATACGTCCTTGGGGTTTTCTTTGTCATGTTCTTTGGATCTTTTCCTCATGAGCATTAATATGATCAACAGACATAACAAAAGTGCGATGACCGATAGAAATACGCCAAATATAATCGCCCACTTATGATCCTTTCCTGATAAAGTGAAACAAGATCAGTATAGTTAGTAATCAACTTTGATGCAAACCTACATACACATGTTAAGATCCAGGGGTGTTTGGTTTATGTTTTTAATTAAAACAGGATATCTGCTTGTGATTTTTGAATAAGCAGTTTTACAGTAAACAACTTCAAACCGCTTTTTTAAAACAATTTATTCATTCGCTGATCATCAGAAAATCAGTCTGGATAAAGAATCACAAACACCCTCCAAACAACTTATTGTTGCATCAAAACAAAATAAACAGATTTACATGACCTCCGAGAACATTAAGGATACATCTAACAATCTTACTACACGAAAAACTCACCTTTTCTTGTTGCTTTTAGTGATGGAGCTCCATTTTTATACATAGGAACATACAAAACCCAACCGACCTCTATGAACCCCGGTTTCTGAATCAAAACACTGTTCATGCTCTCGATCTCACTCACTTCAGCCGAGAGCCTATTAGCAATATCTGAAAGTGTATCATGTGGCTCAACAGTATATGTGACCATAACTTGAGAATCAGTTTCAGTACAGCCACATAACAAATGCATCGTGGCGTTTGTGTTCGCTTTAAAGTTTGAACCTTCATCTCCAACCGCCCAAGCTTGCCCACTGTAAAACTGATCAGAAACATCCAAGAATGTATCATGTTCTTGTACTGTATAGATGGTATCATAAAAGTATGCAATCGTGTTGTTCACATTTTGGCAAGAACAAGGGACTGTTACAAGGTGGTGTTGCTTGTCTCCTTGGGTAATTGTTTGAATCTGTGATATGTCAACTGAATACAGTAGCGAAATATTGTCTTCTGTAAGATCATTGTGTTGGTAGAGTATAGAGCTGCAAGGTTTTCTCTCTTTGGAGCAGGTGAACGGGAACTCGTGTAGTTGATTTAGAGGAAGACTGAGGATCATGTGGATCAAAGACGAGGTGAAAACAACAAGAAGCAGAAACACGCGGTTCTGAGAGGCCATGGATTGTCTGCAAGAAAAGTAGCACAAGAAATGCAACAGAATGAAACTGAATGTTAGTATAATCTCTATTTGTCACTGTGTGTTTGTTTGTTAATGCTTTCAAGGATCTTTTTGTGTTTATATGCTCTTCGGTTTTGTTAGTTAACAAAACGTTGTCGATGTAAACAACTTACTTGTGAATTACCCAAGAGATTACAGGTGTGGTCTGCAAATGAGCTGTTGTTTTTCTTCATTTTAAAAACTGTTAACTCGAAAAATCTATAATTTATTCTAACCAAGTTTCAATCACTTATGGGGATATTCCTTTTGTCTTCCTAGCATCGTTCATTAGACATATAATAATCTTAATATGCTCTAATCATAAATTAATAAATAAAGTCAGCTTGAGATCAAATATAGACAAAGGAAGATACCAAAGATTAGGCCGGCAAGATTAGTGTTTAAGTGAGAACATTCTATCTTAACTAAGCAACTTGAAGTTACTTATTTTAAACTCCTTATATAATAATAACTACATATAGCATTGATGATTATAGTTTTCAACTATCTAAATTTAGTTTGGTTCCATGTTGCTAATGACAGTGGCAAAAGGATGAAACAACAGAGATGAAGTGTGCTTATCGAATATGGCTGCAAATCTACAAGTCACAACTTAGCATAGTGCGTTTTATTACACAAAATTACAACTAGACCCGGCAATTTTAGCCCATCTAGTTAAAAATGGGTTCTAAATATAAGGCTTTGGGTTATACATTCTTTTCAAGGGGTCTAAACAAACATACCCAGTATATCCAACTAAAAAGCAGTGTTTGGGAGGGGTAGGTGGCGAGTCTTTCCTCTGTCTAGAGAGATAGAGAGACCGCTTCCAAAGAGGCCCAACTCGAAAACGATAGCAAACAGACTTTGATGCGAGAGAAGATGGGGGGAAAGTGAGAAAGAAGATGATGCGGGTCAGGATGGGTGGGTCATATAACACAGGTTCATCGGCATCCAAAGAATCACAAAAGGGATTTGTTGGAGTGGTTCAAGCATCTACTCTGCCATCACAATCAGGATTTCTTCATTGCTATCATCACAAGCCCTGTTTTAACATCGTCTCTATTGATTCATTGAAGATGATTTTAATCATTACTTCAAATAATCATCGTCATCTTGTTAAAGTTAACATGATTCATTCTTTCTTTTTGAAGCACCAACAATCATCATCGTCAAATTTCCTTTTCCTGATCTGTGTTTGAAGCATCCCTGTTGGAAGCAACAATCCCTTTTCATGGGTTTTTTCTCTAATTATGGGTATGCTATTTTGTATATTAATTCTTGCAATTTAGAGGTAACTGAAACCACTATCTATATAATATATTGAAGCAAATGGAACATTTATTGTGGTAGCAGATTATACATACAACCTTTTGTGATTTTTGTTGGAAACGACAGTTTGCAAGAAGAATTTTACTATTTTAGCAAAATTTAAAATTGGCTTGTTTGACCAGAATTTATTTTTCTCTGAACCCGTTCTGACCCGTACCCATTCTAAGCCGGTTTCTAAATTTGCCCATCTTGACCTAAACCCATCTTGACCTGAAGCCATTCTGACCGGCACCCCACCCGACCCAACCCGCCCATTTTGCCAGGCCTACTTACAACTATTCTTGTCACTGGATGTAACAAAAAGTGTTATTTTGTTTAACATACTTCCAACCCAACTTGTATGTTTTCTATATGTCTTTTTTTTGTTAGAACAGTTAACTAACACATTCTCTAATTCTACACTTAAATATACAGCTTTTTTCTACCATGAGACTTGAACCTTAAACAACTTGTATGTTTTCTATTATATTATAGCTAACAACAAGTAGGCATGAGCCTATAGGCCTCGTAAAGTCTCGAGGACAATATGTTGATGGCAACTTGACCTATTCGAGTTTGAGCCCATTCTTTGAAGATATACGATATTATTCAAGTTTGAAGAAATAGATGAATTTAGCCCTGAAATCACACTTTTGAGTATTGAGCCCTCAATTATCATGTGATATACAAAATTACAAATATAACCCAAGATCTGTGTATCTATCACATATGCATCATAAGGACAATCATTCACAAAACATAAGTCTCATATTCACAATTTACAACTTTTAGAGATTAGTTTTCATATCCACTACGGTTCATAAACCTCAACTTACTGACCATTGTCCTTGTGGGCCGAGAAGGAACCAAACGAGGTTGTTGGATCTTCAAAGACCGATCAGCTAACTTGTCATCTGCAACTAGTTTCATCCTTGAACTAGAAACACTTGGGTTTGGTGACTTGAGCCATTTATCCTGTGGTCTTGGTGTGTGTGTGGTGGTGGTTGGTGAATCAGGTGGGCTTGGTGTAGTACCTTTGGCAGCTAATAACGCCTTGATGTTGTTGGGCAGCCTGGTCAGCTGACCACCAGCCATTGCAGCTCGGGTTTGTTCAGAGAAAAGGACTTGCACCACGACCCGTGATGGAAGCAACTCATTTTGTGCTGCATGAATGCATGCTTCTAAAGAGAGTTTCTTGCAGTCTAGTGTTCGGCAAAGGTCCTTCCTTTCTCTTTTGTTTAGGTCCGGGTGCGACTGTTGACCAAAAGTCAAAGTTTCAAAATCAAAGACTCTGATAAGTGTTATAAAAATAGGTGGTCTCCAAATTTCTGATTTATTATGCTTATAGCCAAGATAATAGTTTTAAATTTTTGCGAAAAAGAGTTCAAAATTTTGGAAAACAATGCTTCGGGTCAAACTGAACCGCTTCGGCCCATAATAAAACTGAAAATATGCCCCTATCAGAACAAACTTGTTTTGATCTGTTACTCAGATGGTCTATTTGCCACCTCTAGTAAGTCATTTAGTGGCAATAACCAGTTTCAAATGCACACCCAAACATCCCCTTGCTTTGTTTGTACTTAGAAAGTCAAACATAAGAAACATGAGCTCCAAATCGAACTGAATAAAAAACGATTATGGTAAATATTTATAAATTTGATAACCTTGAGATAAATGTCGATGGCTCTGTAAAGATCATCATGCTTCAGCCTTGCAAGTTCAGGAACAGATTCGATCAAAGCAATGAACTTTGACAATGGTACATTCACATCTCTAGCAATCTCTTGCAGATATCCATCAACAAGCTTCGATACTTTAATCATGGAACCATTTATCACTGCAGAGGAACATCCACGCCCCTCCTTGAACTTACAATCATCTTTGTTGGCTGATCGCATTGTTCTCTGAGAACTCATCTGTTGACTTTGACTTTGAACTTGCAACATGAACTGCTCCAGAATGTTTAAAAATATGTCAACATCGTATATCGTATCACTCTCATTTGACACGGATGGAATCATCAAATCACAAACTTTCGCCTCATCCAACTGAAGTGCAACTCTTCTTGCCAATTCCATTTTTGAAGTAGCTGAAGCTTGAAATACGTTGACAGCCTTTAATAGTTTGAGCAAAAAGCTACAAGAAACTGCATTGCTTTCAGCTGGGAGTAGTGTGATTATAGATTCTAAAAGCAATCTGCTATTTGAACTTGAACGATTTGATTCACTATTCAAACCCGACCCATTTACAAGTTTTCTTGAAATTTTCGGAAGCCATTTTGAAGTGTAAATTTTCAACGAATCACCGATAAGATTAGGTGGCACTTTCCCTCCCGATTTAAGGGCTGCCATTGTTCTCCAATAAAGATCAATCCTTAATTCCGAAAGATAGTCGCCCCACCATCTTTTAGTTGTGTGAGTTTCTTCTATATCCCCCTTTCGATTTGAATGGTCATGTGATAAAACCTTCATAGGGTTAGAAATGACTTTTGACACCAAAGATTCGATACATCGGCTTGTTATCCCCAATTCCTCTGACCATAGTTGAAATGGCTTTGTGGTTTGAAGAGTCACAATGCAATCTTTCCAACCTTTGAGAATGCAAGAATTGAAGAATACTTCTAGTTTATGGACTAAATTACCCTTTTCAACATCTTCTGTCATCTGAAGGTATTTGGCTGCACATCGAGCTGATACAATATTGTACGCACTAAGAGTGATCGTGATTCCATAGCAGAATTTCGCACATAACTCAAAAGCCTTGGTGCCACCGGGAAAATCAGAGAGTTCAATTATTTGAAGTTGTGACGATTCACTGTTCTCACAACAGAGCCTCTGCAACTTCAAGCATTTCGAAAGAAGCGGAAACTGAAGGTGAAAAACAGATATCAATAATCACAAGCATTCGAATAAGTTTTACTCGTTATTTCATCAAGTTTAACAATCCATAATCAAGCTACAAACTTTAAAAAGAAGTAACATAAAAATGGTGGATTTTATAACATGAAAAACAAACATCACCTTGTGAAGCAAATATCTTGTTTCATTCACTTGGATTATAAGATCAGTACGAACCTCCGACGAAACTGACCTGAAATCATACAAAAATATTATTTTGCATCAATAATTCAACAAAAAATCGAAGCAACGAACACAAAAAATTCAAACTCAATCCGAAATTAGATATAAACCATATGATAAAATGCCTAATTTTGTTTACCTTACACCATTTGAACTGTAGAAAACATCAGGTCGAGTACCAAGCTTCATAAACTTCATCACTGAGTCTTTAATATTCTTAATTTCACCTTCTGAATATTATATTCACTCTTCTTTTATAATTTGATCATGTTCATAGTTTGCAGTAACAAAAAACAAATACATGTTCATCTGTACAGTAAAACAGAGCGCAATCAGCCAACAGAATGTAAAATCCCCAATCCCCAATTCCACAAGATACATAAAACCATAATTAACCCTAAAAATCATCAGTTTTCAGCAAAATCAGACAGTAATTACAATTGCTTTTCGTGTAAGAACTTATCAAAACATAAATCCATTGAAGAAACCTATAAAATTCAAGCTTTCTTCACAAAAAAAAAAGAAAGTGAACGAACACGATTCAAACTTCGAATTACCTGTAAAATCCGATTAGGGTTCTTCACAATCAACAAAAATCAAACAAACCCTTGAATCTTTTGGGCCAACAAACGCGAAATCTTCAAACTTTCTTGGTGAAAGATGACATTTTTTGAGTGATAAACGATCAAGATTGCAATTTTTGGTCACAGAATCTTTTGATCATAAACTCAAAGGGCCTTAAAGTGGGCAATTTATGATTGTCACAACTGTAACAGGCGATTGGATGGTCCATGAATTCTGGGTCGGACTGCTTTCTTGTCATCATGGCAATGGGGGGACAAGGGTGAGTTGATGAGTGTAGAAGTGTCCATTTCATTCATGGTGGTGTGGACTTTTTATGTCTTTCTTTAAAATTTTGTTGAGTTTTGTTTTGAGGTTGTCTTGAATTGCATTATCCATTTATTGCACGTGTTGGAAGAGTTCGGGAGGACGGGGCCTCTCGGGTTCGGCGGTACCCGCCCGGGTATATCGTTGCCACCCGCGGGTACCCGGTGGGTTGTTGTCGTCGGGTTGTAGTAGCCGAGAAGATACATGTGATCAAACGGCTATATAGCCGTTAAAAGGATCGTTGGGGCAGTGTTTTGGGTGTTTCGGGGGAGCTCAGGGTAGTCCAGGGTTGCATTTCTAGTGTTTTGGGTGTTTCAAGATACTTGTGATGTGTCATTGTGTGATTAGTGAAGTTGCAGGATAGTCCAGGTTACTTAAGGTAGTGCCCCCTCCTCCCTTATTTGTTAGTTCCTTTCTGAGGCAACATAAAGATACGTGAATTAGGCGATCGTAATAGGTGCCTCTAGTTGATTGAAAAAAAATAAAATTACATAGACGTTATACGAATGTCAGATGTAAGTTCATCATGTACTAATTCTAATGAGCATCATAAGGATGCGTTATGTTGTTTGTTTGAGTGAGAGATGTAATTTTTTATTGACGGAAAAATAATAATAATATTTTTCTCTCATCCTTTTGTCATGATTACCCTCATAGCCGACCCATCTAGCCACGGGACGCAGTGTCTGGGGTGATATGATGAGGTGACGCGGGTATCACGTCTCATCATGAATGACCTTAATATAAAGAGGAAGCAAAATATGTTTTAAAAAATTTAATAAATTTTTAAAAGGGTAACTTGATGATAAATGATATACTTTACAATTAAATGATTATGAGAATATAAAGATTTTAATAATAAAATAAGTGTGACATAAAAAGCGTATATGGTAATTGAT
>BJCO01362511.1:0-15510 GCA_018326465.1 Flaveria floridana
ATGGTTATTTGTGTGTTGTAAGTGATTATATGAGATACATAGTTTGTTTACAATCATTAACTATTGATAGCCTGGCGACGTCTTAGATCTTTGGGACTGACAAGCCTATTTGGTTCTAAAGCCGAGGTATTTCCGGCTCCTGATGACGTATGCTTGTTCATCATGGGAACCAAATACATTTAGCCAATCTTATATACTTGTAATCAAGTCGAGGTTTGGTTGTAACGATATGTGTTCTATAACCTTACTAACTTATAACCTATGACATGAATTGCTACTTGTAATCTTATTATATTATGTATGAAAACCTTGGAAACTCACCAACTATTTTTAGTTGACCTTTTATTTTTATCATATTTCAGGTAATCCTCAAGTTTAAAGTGAACTTTTGAAGCTTGCATAATCTAGGACTTGGACCTAGTTAATGAAATAAAAAGATTATATCATGTTATGTTATGTTTGAACTTATTTCTTGTTTGAAACTTATGGTTGTAATTGCGTTTGAAACTTATAATATTAATATTTACATTTAAGGTTAGCGTTATGTGGCTGTGAACAATCCTAACCCTCACATCTCGATGATTCCGCCGTCAAGGTTGAGGTGTGACATTTCAAGTGCAACAGCTATGGTCATATTTTAAGAGAATGTAAAGCTCCTAGGAATCAAGGAGGAAATGGTCAAGCTGGTTCTAGCAGTCAAAGATATCATCAACAACAGTCTCAGAAAACATTTCAGAAGCTTTATCAAAATCTTCCCATGCCAGAACTGAAAGATTAGGCAACATCAACTGAAGAGCCAAAGAAAGCTCTTGTTGTTAGCATCAAAGATGGCTATGATTGGAGTGCATATGCTGAATAGTTTATTGCCGATCTTACATCTAGTTTAGTTCTTGTTGCTAAAACTCTGAATGCAGATTGGTCTGAAGGTAATGATCATAAAGCTGATGGTGATTCAGACAATGATGATGAAGACTATGATTGGAGTGTTAAATCTGATCCAAAAGATGACTCAGAAGACATTGTTCTCATGGCTCAGTCTGAACAACCAACTGTTGAACACTCATCATCTGATTTTAATACATCATCTTTAAGTTATCCTGAAATTCCTATTGAAGTCAGAGAAAAAATGTGCACAAAAGCATGTTTTGATCAAGTTGAGCATTACAAAACTTATTCACTCAAAATCTATGATAAACTAAAACAAGAAGTAGTCAACAAAAAATTGAAAAATGATCATAAAATCTTTGATGAAAAAGATCTTATCTCTTCAAACTTCATGGAACAAAACTCCCAAAGAACTTGAACTTGTTAAAAAACAAATTGAAGAGATGACTAAAAATTTTGAACAAGAGAAAATAGCTCATGCTGCAACTCAGGTTGGTCTTGCTAAAGTTAACAGTTCAAAAACTATTGTAGAACAGTTGGTAAATGGAAGAAAAGATAAAGATAAAACAGGTTTAGGTTTCACACATGAGCCCATGCCTGAATATATCTCAAACACTTTACCAGAGAACTTTAACACACATGATCATTCACCTAAAAATAAAGCTAAACTAAAAGCATTTCAAGATAAGAAGAAGAATGTGCAATCTAGTGCAGAAAGTGAGGAAGAAAATAAATGTTGAGATATTTAAGGAACTAGACTCAGAAAAGACTAAAAATGGTCATCCAATAAAAATTAAACCTTATGAACCACGACCAAAAAAATAAGATGGCATTTGTTCCCAAAGGATCTCATAAGTTTGTTATTGAAAAATGTGAGCCTGAAAATTATGTTGAGAAAGGTGTTGAATTCAATGACAAACAAAATCTAAAGAAGAAAGAGAAAACAAAAGATGTCATTACATCTGATGAAGAAGAAAGAAAACCTCTCAAACTACTAATAAATCCTAATGAAAGAAATCAGAGAAGAAGAAGGAAAAATTTCAAAGCTAAAACCTCTCAAACTCAAAATCAAACAAATCAACTTAATCCAGTGAAGTTTGTATCTGCTGGTACTTTTGAAATGAACACAATTCGTAAAATAACATCAAACCCTACGAACAAATCTAACTCTGATCTAAAAACAAATTTAGGTCCTAAGTCTTCCGCTGTCAATAAAAGATTTGTATCTAAGGAGTTAAGGAATAGTGTAAATGATCAAAAACCAAAACCTAAATTTCAAAAGAACAAACTCATAAATCAAAAACAACAATTTAACCTTACTACTCCTAAATCAAATCAAGGATCAAATGTGGCTTCCACGTCTAAGGTTAACAAACAGTTGTTTAAATTTCAAGAAAATTACTATGATATATGTGATATGTACAATCATAACACCGTTGAATGTTTCTTTAACAGGTATTGTCATATTTGTGATATGAACAATCACTTAACAGTTGGTTGTTATTTCAACAAGTACTATGCTTTGTGTGATGAAAGAAATCATAACACTAAGGATTGTTACTTCAGAAAGAACTTGTCAAGGAAAGGATATGTTAACCCACATTTTCAAGGAAATCAAAATTATGGTTTTCAAAGGTTAACAAAACAACCTTCCTTATGCTTGAGATCTCTCAAAAGAATCAATTTTGATTATGACGAGTCTTATGCTGTGAAAACAAAATAGTATAAACAAGGCAACTTCATCCCACGATCTGTGAGAATGAACAATGGAAGGTTTAGCAAGCAAAATTTTCCGAAAATGCTTCAACTTATCTTGACGATCATCTTGAAAAATGTTACAATGCTTTGAGGACTAAGCAAAACAAAGATGATCAGAAATTTGAAAGAAAATGAATTGAGAAAATAAAACCTCAAAAGAATCCTAATTTTAATAAGCTTCATTTTCAGTAGTTTACCATTGTTGATAAGTTTAGCAAGCCCAAGACCATCTTGGCTTGGGTTTATAACTCATCTTAAATTTCTTTGTAATGCAGGTACGTCGAAAAAGACCTATTAACACTTGGTATGTTGAAATTGGGTGTAGCCGGCATATGACAGGCAATCATGCCTTACTTCTAGATTTCTAGATGAAATATGGTAATCATATTGCATTCGGAGGTGATGCGGGTGGTAAAATCACAGGAGAATGAATAGTGTCAAATGGGATTATCAGCTTTGATAAAGCCAACTATTGTGCTCAATTGAACTTTAATCTTTTAAGTGTTTCCTAAATTTGTGATAAATCTTACTCGGTTTTATTTGATGACTCTTATTGTTATATTTTGAAGCCAGGTTTCCATATAGCGAGGAATGGGTAGTTGTTAAAAGCTGTTCATGATTGGGATGTATACAAGTTAGATATGTCTCAAGTTGATCCTTCTACAGAAACAACTTGCCTTATTGCTCAAACATTAAATGATGAAAGTCATTTATGGCATAGACGTCTCGGGCATTCTAATTTCAGGAACATGAACAAACTTGTTGTAGGAAATCATGTAGTAGGCATTTCAACAAAGAAGTTTGCTACCACTGATCAATGCAAACATGTTTGAAGGGAAAGCTACATAGAGCGTCTTATAAGCCCAAGCTGATAAACTCAAATTCCAAACCTTTTTAGATGTTGCATATGGATTTATTCGGTCCAACAAATGTGCAGAGTATTGGAAAGAAATCTTATTTTTTAGTTATCATTGATGACTTTACAACATTTTCTTGAGTTTTCTTTTTGAATGCTAAATCTAAAACAATTGATTTATAAAAAGAGTTTATCATAGAGTAGAAAATCAATTAGACCAAAAAGTGAAAATCATTAGAAGTGAAAATGGAATTGAATTTGAAAATGCCAATGTTGACATGTTTTGTGTAGAAGGAGGAATTGCTCGTCAGTTTAGTGCTCCTCGAACTCCATAACAAAACGGAGTTGCTGAAAGGAAAAACAGAACTTTGATTGAGGCTGCACATTCCATGTTAGCAGATGCAAAGATTCCAATCAATTTCTGGGATGAAGCCATATCCATAGCATGTTTTGTGCAGATTTGTACATTACTTGTGAAAAATAAATAGAGAACTCCATATGAGTTGATGTTTGGCAGGAAACCTAATATAGATTTTCTTAAATCTTTTGGTTGTCCAGTTTTGATTTTAAATTCAAGTGATCAACAAGGAAAATTAGATGCAAAATCTGGTGATGGATTTTTGGTTAGATACTCGTCAGTGTCAAAAGCCTTTAGACTTTACAACTCTAGGACGAATGTTATCCTCGAAACTTTTAATGTTAAATTTCTTGAAAACTCATTTCCATTAGTTTTAAATGGTCCAGCTCAATTATTTGATTTAGATTCATTGTCAAACTCTTTCAATTCAAGCTTGTTTGAAATTTCAGGTGAAAAGAAGAAACAAGGAGGAGATTTAGGATATTTCTGTGATGATTCTGATACTAATGATATGGATGATTCAAGCCCTGATTACCATTTTTTTCATTTGTCAAAGATTCTATTTTTCGTGCTGAATCTAATGATCAATCACAATCTCATCAAGCTCAAAATCCTCCAAATTCTAATAATTCAAATGTTTTAAAACCAATTCCTAATGATGGTCCTGAAATTATTCCACCTGAGTCCGGTACTTTATAAGTTTCTGATGATGTAGTTGTTACTAATCACCTTGATTATTTTATCAACTCAACGACTCAAGTTCCTAATTTCACTCCACATACTTCAAACTTAGTGTAGAAGCTATCTGACTTGAACCAGACTAATCTGGATGTTCATGTTCAAGAAGATGAGATTCCAAAGTCTCATATTCAGAAGAACCATCCTACGTCCCAGATCATAGGTCCATTGAATGAGAGAACTGCGACGAGTCATTCAAAAAAAGCAAATATTTGCTTATACTCGTGTTTTCTATCTCTATTTGTCCCTAAAAGTGTCACAGGAGCTTTAAAGGACAATAGTTGGGTTGAGGCTATGCAAGAAGAGTTATTACAGTTCCGTAAACAAGAAGTGTGTAAGCTTGTGGATTTACCTGAAGGAGAAAATGCCATCGGCACAAAATGGTTGTTTAGAAAAAATCAGGTGATCGAGGAATTGTTGTTCGCAACAAAGAGAGACTCGTTCGTAAGGTTACACCCAAGAAGTTGGAATAGATTATGATGAAGTATTTGCTCCAGTTGCAAGACTTGAAGCAATTCGTGTCTTCCTACCTTATGCTTCATATATGAAATTCAAGGTGTACCAGATGGATGTTAAAGGTGCTTTCTTGTATGGACCAATCACTGAGGATGTATATGTCAAGAAACCTCCTAGTTTTAAAGATTCAAAATATCCTAATTATGTGTACAAGCTTAGTAAAGCATTGTATGGTCTTCATCAAGCTCCTAGAATTTGGTATGACATATTGTCATAGCATTTGATCCAGCATGGATACACAAGAGGGAAAATTGATCTGACTTTATTTATAAAGAAGGATGCTGATGATCTCTTATGTGTTCAAGTGTATGTTCATGATATCATATTCGGATCAGCAAGTCCAAAATTATGCAATGAATTTGAAGAAAACATGAATTCTCGTTTTCAAATGAGTTCTATGGGAGAAATTAATTTTTTCCTTGGTTTGCATGTGAAAAAGTCTGCAGATGGAATTTTTATTAATCAAGAGAAATTCTTTGAAAAGCTTTTGAAGATTAAACTGCAAGATTCTCAATCTATCAGAACTCCAACTGACGTCAATACCAAGATTGAACATGACCCGAAAGGAAAAACTGTTAACCAAACTTTATACAGATCTATGATTGGTTCCTTGATGTATCTTACTACATCTAGACCTAATATAATGTATGTTGTTTGTGTCTGTGCCAGGTATTAATCAAACCCGAAAGAATCTCACCTTATCGCTGTCAAACGCATATTCAGATATCTCAAAGGAAAACCGGCTCTAGGGTTATGGTATCCTTATGAAGGAAACTCGAGTTACATGGATATACAGATATCGATTATGGGGGATGTTGCCAAGATTATAATTCTACAACGGGTGGTTGTCAATTTTTAGGTCCCAGATTAGTCTTATGACAATGTAAGAAACAAACAAATGTATCCGTTTCAACTGGAGAAGCTAAGTACATAGCTGCATCAGTAAAATGTTCTCAAATCCTTTGGTTACAAAACTTACTGCTGGATTACGGGTTCAATTTTCTTAAACTCCTACTTACATTGATAACACAGCTACTATGTTTATAACAGCTAATCCTGTCTAGCATTCCAAAACAAAACATATCAAAATTTGATATCATTTCCTAAGAGATAACTCTGAAAAAGGTTTAATCATTTTGGCTGATATGATCTCACTGTATACATATGATTCAATATAGATATAGGAACCTTTTATTCTGATTTATTTTTATTTTGCATGATTATCTGTGTGCAGGCATGTTATAAATAAACTTCTAAGTTTGTCAACTTAAAAGTTTAGGGGGAGTAAAGATTGAAATAGAACTAATCAAAATAAAATGTTTGGATGACAACGATGAAGCTAAAATAAATTGACAAGCATGTGTGTGTTTGATATGATGGAAACATGAGACTGAAAAAATTTCAGAACAAGTGGAAAAGCTTCTTGCTATAAAAATATGATCATTTGTATTTCTGAAAAATTTTCAAAATAGAGACTAAAATGACGGGAAATTGTTTAAAAATAAAAAAAATTAAAATTGTGCTTGATTGGTAATTAAAAGTGATCATTTGAAATTTGATAATGTGTGATGGGTAATAGTCAAAAGTTGACTAAGTGTGAGAGTTTATCATGAATAGTGTTCATGTGCATGAATAGTGTTTGGATGAAATTTGTGAAATATTTCCAAGTGTTAGACGTATGGAAAGTTTCTCATACGCCTGAACAGTGTCAAAAAGTCCATTTCAGGAGTATGATAAAATTTCAAAAATTTGTACAAGTGTTAGGCGCTTCAAGTCAATTTCATACGCCTAAACAGTACCAGACTTTCCAAAGTTGAAAATATTCCAAGTGTGGATACTTGAAAGGATCATGCGCCTAAAACGTTCTTATGTGGATTGAGAGTTCATGAAATTTACCAAGTGTTAGGAGTTTCTATCTTGGTCATGCACCTGAACAGTGCCCATACGCCTAAACAGTGCTCATGCGCCTAAACAGTGCTCATGCGTCTAAGGTTTTTCTAAGAAAATGTGACCAAGTATGCTCATGCGTCTAAGTCTCATGCGTCTCAACGGTGGTCAAGCGCGTAAGGGTTTTTACACTTATATATATTCAACACTTGGGAGAATTCTTCATTTTAACATTTTGCACTCATAATCTCTGTCACTCTCATACACATCTGACTCATTTCATATTCTCAGTATTGATTGATTTCCTTTTAGTCTTTGTGATAAATAAGAAAAATCAATGATTTTAAACATCATGTTAATCTTATAACATCAAATTTCAAAACATGATTAGATCATTTGATTAGGCGTTCGGGAGCTATTCTGGCGTTCGAACCCTAAAAGTTGATAAAATTCAAAATTTAAGACTTAAATGTTTGACAATCTTTAAAATTGAAGATTAAATATTGTCATATGATTGCTCTATCCCACTCTATCATTTGATCGCTCATGAGGTACACATCAGATATAAATACGGGGGGTCTACAATTATAACTCGTAGATGACGAAGGAACAATAGGAACCTCGGGTTCCTTTCCCGGTGCATGTCGAACAGGGGATGAGGACGATAAAGATGCCATACTGATGTGATGTGTATACCAATGAGTATACAGTTAGTGGATAAGTAACGAGTAACTAACTAACTGTGTGCGGTTATAGACTAGTGTGTATGCAACCTATTTCCCTATAACCAATGGCTCTGATACCAATCTGCCATACCTTTAAAATCCACATGCGGGGTTTTACCGTGAGGCGTGTGAACAAACCAGGATCCCAGTCATTAGTTACATAGAATGACACTATATGCAACGTTTAAAGCAAAACCCAATAAGAGTTTACAACTGAAAACTGTGCGGAAGCATTTGTAAGAAAATCAAACCCAAAGTACTTGAAATATAACATTGGCAAAACGCATGCCAAACCATTATTTAAAACTTATAAATAATAAAACAAATGTCTTGACATACTAAGAAACTTTGCAAAGCATGCTGAATTGTGATGTGCTCCTACTAGCAATCAGAGTGGTCGACCTGAGAATAGCATACTAAAAGAGTCAACACAATGGTTGGTGAGTTCAAGTGTTTGTATTTAACATAAACAGTAATAGTTATAAAAACTTAAGAGGTGCATTGAATTAGATAGCTAATCTAGATTCACAAGTAATAACAACAGTGATTTCACGATTGAAGATAACATGCCTTTCATTTGTTTGCCTCCCATCACAACCTACCAAGTTGTGATGATGTTTATGTTTAGTACAATATTGCACCTGTTTGACCTCGAGTCGCACGCGTGGGGCTTGTCAGGCCCAGTAGTACTACCCTACATTTCCCACTAGTTACCAATATTAATGATCCGAAAGTGTGAGGTCTTTCAAGGTAAATAACACTATGTTACACTATACACAACTTACAATAGTAATGTGTTTGTAAACAAGTATGCTATCTCCCCCTAAAGAGAAAGTGTTT
Organism: Flaveria floridana; assembly: GCA_018326465.1. Lineage (NCBI taxonomy): Eukaryota > Viridiplantae > Streptophyta > Magnoliopsida > Asterales > Asteraceae > Flaveria > Flaveria floridana. The sequence continues at coordinate 8,564 of BJCO01362511.1, forward strand.
AAAAGTGGGGCATGAAGTCACCTGGTGTGCATGAACGATAATAAAAGTTAAAAGTGAGCAGAAAAACTACCTTTAGAGGTTACCTAGAACACACAAGTACATAAGTACGTGTACTCAGGAAACTTAACAACCCTAGGTTCTCAATAAACGAGTTGACATAAGGTTTTGAAAAACAACACTCATTTGACCTAGTTGACCCGTTTGACCCGTTGGTGACACATTAGTTTAATTCCCATTTAATCAAATGTTGCAATGTATCGTACATGATAATCATACAAGTAGTTCACGTATATCACATCATCACTCTAGTTCTAAGAAGATCCATTTACTACTTCAGTTTGGGATAATCACATTAATCACCTGTTTCATACAAATCAACATTCATAACAATGATCAATTTCAATCCCAACATGACTTCCTAATGACACACAATAATCCATGTTGTACATCTTAAGCCTCATCAAAATCATCATTCATCATGCACACAATTGGTATAAAACATCATTCTTGTATTCTGGCACATATTCCAAGAAACCTAGATTTTCCAAAAAGTTCATCAACCTTCCAATTGTCACACCCAGGGGCCAGGTAGGGTGGGACATCACAGACTAGCAGCAACATATGGCAGTGGAAACAAACCATCATAAGAGCACAAAAGGAGAGAATATCACATGGCATTAATGTTTAAAGAAAAACCAGGCTAGAAGTAGGTCTAGCCCCCAACACAAGTACATAATTCATCAGTACAAATTGTTTCCAATAATAACAAATGTAAATTGTTCAAAATGTTTTAAAACAAAACAAGTCAATGCGATGGGTCATGGAGCTAGGTCAAAGTCTTCTATAATAGCTAGACTCCCATCATGGATTACCTGAAACATGCTCAAAAGAAAATTTGTGTCAACTAAAAACTTGGTGAATTCAAGTGCTTAAAGTTTAAACAAAAGGATTCAATAAAATCCACATTTAATTTAAAAGAATCATAGTTTCATTGTCATGGGGGATCACAATCAACCCTGCACTCAGTCCCGGCAAGCCTCTTCAAAAGTTATGTAAAACCGGTTAATCCCGAAGGAAGAACTGAGCTTCAACCAGTGTACCATACCTGCCGGACGGTCCACCATAGTATCTTATAAAACCAGTTACATGCCACAAATGACCCCCGTAGGATCTTGGTGTGGTACCCTTCCGTTCATCACGGAAGGCACTGTTGTGGGGGATTCCCCAAGTAGATCTACCCATATAAAACAAGCGGTTCACACAAGAATTAATGACTGTGATACAAGTATCAGCAGGTAACAACATTTTCACAGCATATAGCACAGGAATAGTTCAGTTTAAACAGAGCATGCTTCATCCCAAAAACAGTAGTAAAAAGGGGGATCACTAGAACTCACCTTAAGAATCAAGCAAAGGATTCTTCGTATACCGGGAAAAGTCTCAAGTCTAGCACCCTACCATCAAGATTTAAGTGATAAGCTACTGATTCTAAGGTTATAGAAGGTGCACTAGGTGTGCCATGAGGTTGAATGTCCAATTAGATTTCGATTTGCTTAGACTTGTATAGAAAGTTTCCTTTAATAGTTAGTTCGGGTTTCTTTGGGAAAAATACGTGTTTTACTATGTTGGATTATTTGTACAAGTTAGTTTAAGTTCACCAAATGATTATTAGCAAAAGGGGATCGGTTTACAGTGATTTGGCAAAATTTACAGTTTAGTCCTCCAAGTTTCAAAATTTACATTTTCTACCCTAAAGTTTGCTTCTTTCCATTTATTGACTTTTATGGCCAAATAATAGATTTTTGGAGTTAGCATTTTAAGTATGTTAACTCTGAATTTTTCATAATTTAGGTTCGGGTTTAGAACTTTTACGTTTTACGTTACCGGTTACGGTAAAACCGAAGGTTTTTAACGGTTAGGTACTAATTTGCTATATGTTGAGTCTTATGCCTATAAATATGATTTTAAGGACTTTATGATAAGTTTATAATCTGCTGAGAGTGTATTTCAAGCCTCTTTTATATGAAAGGCTCGTTTTAGGTTTAACCCGTTATAACACGTTTTTACCCGTAATTGACCGTTTAAAACTTGTTTGACCAACTTTTCAAAACCTTTAAGTATTATAGCACCTAACATACTGAAATAACATCATTACCATGGACTTTGGTTTTATACCATTATCTCTAAGATTTTTCCTCAAAACGTCACCCGGTTAATACCCCCGTTTTCAATTAAAAATTCCCTTTAAATTGTATTTTGGCCATTCAACTAACAAATCTGATCCAAAACCCTTTGTTAACCCTTTTTGAGCCTGGAATTATTTTTAAGATGATTGAAATCCAAGTTTTATTATTTTTAAGTTGTTTCACCATCCTTCGGGTCCCCAAACATGTCCAAAATGTGTCCTAGCTCTTGCTTTTTATATTTATAGACACAAAACATCTGAAATAACCCCAAATCTACAGAAAATTACAACATTAATCTCGGATCTTAATGTGTCATGCATGTGTTGCAATAACTTGATGATTTACACCATTTGCACTAGTGTAAATCCTATGATTCATACCCAAACATCACCTAATCATTATAGTAACTTTAAAATCAGATTATTAAAGTGTTCCAAAGTCGTTCTTGAGCAGGTTATGATCCTTTGTTGGAAGGCTTTTCAAATAACTGCATAAATGGTGTTATTTAATGTAAAAAGAAGGTTTCTAAGGTGTAACTTGTGTTCTAACCACATGTTTACCAACATAAATGGTATATACCTTTTGTAACTTTAAAAACAGGTTATTAGAAGGTTAGAAAAATATTTTTGAGCAGGTTACATTCTTTGCTTCGGAGAGTTACAAGATGTGCAAGTTAGATGGTGCAATAACACCTAAAAAGAGGTTTTCATGGTGTAAATCGGGTTATACCCCTAGAATGACATATATTTCGAGTGAGATACCTTCAAGAATGTTGAAAGCTCCTCAAGAACAAGGTTGTGGCAGCAAGTTTCTGCTAGGACAAAGAAAGGTAAGGTTTTTGAGATAAAAATGAAGAAAACACAAGATATAGCCTCATTCGGGTATGATGTTGCTTACACTTCGAGTGGTTCACGACTTGGAGAGTTTAGTGGGACAAGATGAGCTGGAGAATCTCGAACAAGAGCTGAAGAGCTTTGAAATTGCAAGAACAAGCACTAAGGTTTAGAAGATGACACCTTCTTGCTTGTTTAAGCTTGGTTGATCCTTGTGATGTTGTGTTCTTTGAAAATGTGGCTGGAAGTAGAGAGAAATCAAAATATGTGTGTGTTTTCAGCTGGGAGAAACCAAGAGGGAGAGGGAGAGAGTGAGAGGAGTGTGTGTGTGTGTGAATGAAATTGCATGAATGGAGAGTGGAGGAGGGTGTGGTGGTAAGTCAAGTGGTGTAGAGGGAAGGAGATTGGTGGAGAGGGGGGCGGCCGATTGGAGTCTAGTGGGGGTGTTTTAACTTAAATTTTAGTAGAAATTGTTATTATGTAGTGTTATTTTATAGTGTAGTGTAGTATATTAGATGGTAAAGTTTAGTTACTTGTTAAATATTGTGCATGATCATGCATGAAGTTATCCGAGAATTATGGGTTCATGCACATTTTAATTATCTCAATTAAAATTAAATCATGCTAGGGTGACTAATTAACTTTCCCAGAACACTAAGTTTTCCTAAGTTAAAGCTTGAACTAGCTAAATCATCACAAAATGGCACATGAAACAATAAAAATGGTAATAATAACAACAATAATAAAAATGATAATAAAAATATTAGCAATGATATTATCGTCAATATTAATTGAATGGGTAATGATGCAGGTTGATAAAGGTTAAGTCATGACCTAGGGGTCGGTTGTCATATTCTCCCATCCGTGTGGGTCTGAAGAGATGTGGATAATTCTTTCTCATCTCATCTTCTCGCTCCCAAGTGAATTCCGGTCCTTGCCTAGAAATCCATCTTACCTTGACCTTGGGTATGCGACTTCGCCTGAGTTTCTTGACCAACCAGTCAATGATCTCTACAGGCTCTTCCACGAAGTTCAACTTGCTATTAATCCTTGCCTCCTTCAACGGTAACTCCATGGTCTTGTCTACCATGCACTTCTTCAAGTTGGACACATGGAAGGTGTCATGTATGTAACTTAACTCTTGAGGTAGCTTTAATTGATACGCCATGGAGCCAATTCTTGCTAGTATTTTAAATGGTCCAATGTATCTCGGGCTCAACTTTCCTTTCTTTCCAAACCTCACAGTTCCCTTCTATGGTGCTACTTTCAGCATTACTCTGTCACCCACTTGAAATTCCAATGGTTTTACTCTTCTATTAGCGTATTTCTTCTGACGATCCCTGGCTGCTCTTAAACGCTCCTTGATTTTGAATATCTTGTCGGTGGTCTCCAACACGATGTCGGGTCCCATTACTTGGCTATCACCAATCTCATTCCAACTTAATGATGATCGACATTTCCTACCCTATAGGGCCTCATACGGAGCTGCCTTTATACTTGCGTGGTAACTGTTATTATAGGAGAACTCCACCAAAGAAAGATGGTTGTCCTAGTTCCCACCAAAGTAAATCACGCAAGCTCTTAGCATATCTTCCAAGGTTTGAATGGTTCTTTCACTCTGACCGTCAGTTTGTGGGTGGTATGTAGTGCTTAAATCCAGACGGGTTCCTAGAGCCTGCTGGTGTGATTTCCAGAAATGAGAAGTGAAGCGGCTATCACGATCGGAGATGATTAACAGTGGCACCCCATGCTATGTCACTATTTCATCGATGTACAGTTGAACCAGTTTTGTCAGGTCGTAGTCTTCTCGAATCGACAAGAAGTGAGCTGATTTGGTTAGCCTATCCATTATTACCCAAATAGCATCATGACCTCTAAACGTTCTGGGTAACTTTGTAACAAAATCCATCATGACGTTATCCCATTTCCATTCTAGAATTTCAGGTTGTTGCAACGTTCCTGACGTTTTTGATTTTTAGCCTTTACCATGGCGCCGGTCAGACACTTCCCAATATGCATAGCAATTGATTTCTTGATTCCAGGCCACCAGAAAAGTGCCTTTAGATCATGGTACATTTTGTCGCTTCCGAGGTGAACCGAGTACCTAGATTTGTGGGCTTCATCGAGGATTACCTCTCTAATTCCCCCATACTTCTGTACCCACGTTCTCCCTTCATATTTTTATATACCATCGCCACTCATCTTTAATCGCTTCTCCATTCCTGTTAACACTTCCTCTACTAATTTATCTTCCTTTAATGCTTCACCTTGAGCTTCTTTCAGCCTTGCGATCAGGTCGGTGTACACACTCATCCTTAAGGCACATACGCGAAGGGGTTTTTCTCTTTCTTTCCTGCTCAAGGCATCTGCCACTACATTGGCCTTTCCGGGATGGTAGCGGATTTCGCATTCGTAATCATTCAATATCTCAACCCATCTTCTCTGGCGCATGTTTAGCATCTTCTGATCCAGAATGCGTTGCAAACTTCTATGGTCAGTGTAGATAATGCACTTCGTGCCATAGAGATAATGCCTCAACATTTTAAGTGCAAACACCACGACACCCAATTCTAGATCATGGGTTGTGTAGTTCTTCTCATGATCGTTCAGTAGTCTTGATGCATAAGCAATTACCTTATTGCGCTACATTAGTACGCATCCTAGTCCTTGATGCAAGGCATCACAATAGACTACAAAATCTTTGACTCCTCCAGGGAAGGAGAGGATAGGTGCACTACACAGTTTCTCCTTAAGCATTTCGAACTCTTCATTCTGCTCTCGTTCCCACACAAAAGTTGTATTCTTCTTGGTCAAAGCAGTCAATGGTTGCACAATGCGCGAGAAGTCCTTGATAAACCTTCTGTAGTATCCGGCCAATCCAAGGAATTGGCTTATCGGTGGGGGTTTCAGGAATTTTCCATTTCTTAATAGCCCCAATCTTAGAAGGGTCAACTTGAATCCCATTCTCATTTACCACATGCCCTAGAAATTGGATCTCTCGCATCCAAAATTCACATTTGGAGAATTTAGCATATAATTGCTCATTCTTGAGTAACTCAAGAATTAGCCTGAAGTGCTTCTCGTGCTCTTCCTTACTACAGGAGTAGATCAGGATGTCGTCGATAAACACAATCACAAACTTGTCAAGATATGGACGGTATACACGGTTCGTGGATCCATAAACACCGCTGGTGCGTTAGTCAGCCCAAAGGGCATGACCAGATACTCATAATGTTCATATCTAGTTCTAAAGGCCATTTTCGGTATGTCTTCTTCTCTTATCTTTAGCTGATGGTACCCTGACCTTAAATCTATTTTGGAAAAATAACTTGCTCCCTGCAGTTGATCGAATAGGTCATCTATTCTCGAAAGAGGGTATCGGTTCTTTATCGTCAGCTTGTTTAGCTCCCTGTAATCAATGCACATACGTAGGGTTCCATCCTTCTTTTTCACGAATAGTACCAGGGCACCCCATGGAGAGACACTTGGCCGTATATATCCCTTGTCAAGTAACTCTTGGATTTGTAGCATTAGTTCCTTCATCTCAGGATGGGCGAGTCAGTACGGTACCTTGGCTACTAGTGCAACAGCAGGCAGTAGATCTATCTGGAACTCAACCTGTCAATTTGGAGGGAGCCCGGTAGGTCTTCGGGAAACACTTCCACATATTCAGAAGCCACTGGAATATCCCTAATCTTCTTTTCCTCTTTAGCCTTCGTCACATAGACTATGAAAGCTGGGCATCCCTTCATAAGACTCTTGGTAGCTTTTAAATGAGATATCATAGGATATAGCGTGTTACTTCTTTCGCCATGAACAACTAGCACTTTCCCATCGCTCAAAGGTATCTTAAGTAGGCCTTCATCACACACGATTTCGACTCTATGCCTAGCCAGCCAATCCATACCAACAACCATATCAAATCCTC
>BJCO01362512.1:0-14031 GCA_018326465.1 Flaveria floridana
AGTGTGAATGCTAGGGAGTAGGGTGATGTGGTGGCGGTTTGTGGCAATTAGTAGGTGGGAAAGCAAGAAAAACCGAGGGGTATGGTGGTGGTATGGTGGTTTTCGGGTAGTGGTATAGGATGGTGTTTTTCATATGGTGGTTTAGTGGTTTCACTAGGTGGGAATGCAAGGTGGCGAGTGGTGGCGGTTTAAGTAAGGTGGCCGAGGGTGGTGGTTGTTATCGGGTGGTATGGTGTTATGGTTAACCGAGAGTTGGTGGTTCAATGGTGGTGTTTGGGAGGGTGGTTTGGGTTGTTAGTTTTAGGTTTTAGTTTTTAGGTTTAGATTTTTAGTTTTTGTGTTTTTGATTTAGTTTACTTTCAATATGTACATATATGTATATACATATATATACTCATAGATATATATAAGTGAGCTTTATATACATAGATTACAAGTATACATACATACCAAACATATATACTTGCTATTCTTAATGTGTGTACACATATATATGTGTTTATAAATTATACACATTAATCGTACATATATACAAGCATTCCAAGGAATTCTTCCATGTACATGTATGTATGCAAACATGCACACGTAAAATCTTGTATATATATACACGTATGTGTGAATTTCGGGTATATAAACATACATGCATACGTGAATAACTAATTTATATGCATGCATGCAAACATGCATACGTATATCCATAAATATATACTTACTAGGCATAATATTATCATGGCTTGTAACGGAATAAATAAAAGAATTTTAGGGTCGTCACAGGTAACAAGGTTGGCCATAGAGGCGGAAAAGAGGAAAAGGAAGGAGGAGGCTATGAAAAAGAAAATGATGGAGAGGATAGCCTTTCTCTGCAATAGATGCTATTTTCAGAAGGAGCTAGCACCTCATGATAATGATACGATCTTCTTTCTTTTTTTCAAAGAGCAAGATCAAATCAACAAAGAAAGAATGAAGGTTGCCAAGGAGAAGCTGAAGGAGAAGAAGAAAGAGAAAAAGGCACAACTTGCTGCTGCAGAGAATATAGGAGATAAAGACTGGATGAAAGCTTATCTCAAAGCCCATGGCTTCACCGATAGGCAAGTTGGTTCTATGTCTGAGAAGACCCTACAGCGACATGTCAGTGACATCAAGGCTAACATTCACTTAGGAAGAAGGCAGGAGGTACCTATAAGAGAAAGTGTTCAGAGGATGGCACCCAAACCAGCTCCCAAGCCAAACCAGCTCCCAAACCACAACTTACAACACCTATGCCCACACCTTTTCCCTTCCCTATTAAAACTGAGCCAACCACTGAACCTTACACCCCTAAACCCACACCATCAACCTTACCTACTACTTCTCAACAACCACTGCCACCACCTATCCTTAAATCCAAAACACAACCCCGAACCCAATCACTACCCAAACCATCTTCTGAACCATCTAAGCCCCTATCCTTAGAAAAGTTCAAGGATATCAAAAGGAAGCTCGCCTGCAACACAACATTGAGCGACATCCCTTGTGAGGAAGAGTCTAATAAGCTGAAATACATTAATGGCTCTTCCTATTCCCTCACAAAAGATGCATTCCTTGATCTTATAATGGGAACACTGGACCAAGCTCTCCAATTTCTTGCAACCAACTAAGACACACTTAAAGAAGAAGAGAAGAAGTTAAGAAGACTGGTGACTCTGCTGGACACAAGAAAATATAACAAGATGCCAACTAAGCCACCCAAACCTAGAAGCCAAATTGTCCGGTGGAGGTTCGATGAAAGTACACTCAATCTTTGCTGTGGAAAGCGAGAATGGTCAAGTAAACAGACTTGATAAATCATATCTGCTACACTCTAGCAGATTTGATATCGTTGAGTTAGCAGAGAAACCATTCTACAATCCCTCCAACACTCGGATAGATGCTCACATCAGAAATCATCTGAGCAGTCTTTATCTTGCTGAACTTATAAAGAAAGCCAAGACTGAAGAATAGTTGAAGAAGAGAGCAAAAGAAGAAGAAGAAGGAGCAACCACAATAGGAAGAACATTTGTACAGATGATTGAGGGTCCAACTTCTGATCCTATAGTTAGATAGGAATGTGACTACGATTCCCATCAACTAACTCTCTTCAGAGGGATACAACAGAGAGTACATGTCATTCAGAACAACAGACTAGATTTACTATCTACGAATGACTTGTACAAGCTACGCACCACCACATCAGGGAAGAATAAAGAGACAGACAAATATTTGCTTTCCTCAGTGTTAAAGACTTTAAGGAGCACAAAGAAGTGAAGTTTTGATAGCATCAGCCTAGGGGGAGTTTGTTGGATCATATGAGGCTGGTACAACCAAAACAACATTTAGAAGAGTTTGAAGTACAACTAAAGAGGTCTTCTGAAGTTAAAGTTGCTCTTCCGAAGACAGGTTAAAGATCTTCCGAAGCTCAAGTACGAAGAACTTTTGAAGGTAGAACTCAGCCTTCCGAGACTAAGTAGTTCTTCTTTCGAAGTATATCAACTTAGAAGATTCAAGACAAAGTCTTCTGAAATATAAAGTCATGAAGACTTGCAGAAGACTCGGAAGAAGTTGATTCTTCTGAAGTATAAATCGACTCGGAAGAATAAGTTCTTCCAAATCCATTTAGCTTCGGAAGAAACAACTATGAACCAGTGGACATAAGTATGGTCTGTCTAACATTCGCTGAAAACTCTGATCTACTGCATGGCGCTTTACTACGCACATGTAGTTGACCATACTTTAATCCACTGTTCATCCATTCTCAGTTAGTACAGTTGCTATTCTTAGTTGGTGACAAAAGGTAATTCATGGACTTGTAATGACTACATAATCTAGGATAATATTATATCTTAGATGTTATACTTCTAGCAATGTAGAATTTGTCTAGTTGTAAATTCTAGCTGGTTATCTAAGTACAACCGGCTGTAGATAGTAGTAGATATAGTTTCTTATTATAACTCTATAACCATGCTTGTAAAAGTCTTATAATACTGAGTTGAGAAATAATATATGCAAGTATCTTGAAAAACCTATCCTTGTGTTCTTTGTGTTTTCATTAACTTATTATATTACTTGTGAACTTAGTTAGAGACTGATTCATCAAAACGAGTGAGATTAAGTGAGTTTGTGAGATAATCCTATGTTGTGAGACCAACACCAATCCTGCATCTGCCACTCCTTAGAGCAGCAGGTAACAAGGACCGAAAGCTTACAAGTGCTGATCGAAGGCTTGCAGATATAATGAGTGAAGATCTAAGGATTTCAATTCTCAATTGAGGCTGGGTCGATTTTAGAACCAAACAGAAAGTAACAATTGGATGCTTCATCTCAATCTTTGCTCTTTATCTCTTTCATTTCTCGTCCAGAAACCACCTCACGTTTCATCTCAATCTTTGTTCTTTATCTCTTTCATTTCTCGTCCAGAAACCACCCCACGCTTCATCTCTGTTATTCATCTCTTTCATTTCTGGAACACCAATTTCATGGTGGGAATCGCGAACCAAAATGTTCCCGGAGCGCTTTCATACCACATTTTGGTAAGGGCGATCCGGTTCAGAATCGTGGCACTACCAGCTCTCCATATGACTATGGACCATACAGTTACCCCCCCCCCACTCCTAAAAAACCAAAATTTAAAAAATAGGTAGATGAGCTACCTACAACCGGTTCATAAGGTCTAGTCAAAGCCCATTTTCCAGCCGTGTTTTAATGGTAAAGGAGAAAGATAAAAGCTGGCGCATGTGTGTGGATTATCGGGCTCTCAACCGGATCACAATTGCTGATAAGTACCCAATCCCAGACATTGACAAGTTGTTGGATGAGCTTAATGGAGCTACCATCTTTTCCAAACTCGACCTTCGCTCCGGATGCTATCAAATTAGAGTGAATCCCCCGGATATAGAGAAAACAGCTTTCCGAACCCATTCCGATCACTACGAGTTTCAAGTGATGCCCTTCGATTGGCTAACGCTCCCTCTACCTTTCAAGTTGCCATCAACGACTTATTTAGACCCTTTATACGTCATTATATACTAGCTTTCTTTGATGACATTCTTTGTATACAACAGGTCCATGGAGCAACATTATGAACACTTACGAACAACTTCCGGGTAACTTTTTGCACAAGACTTTTATGTTAAACTAACCAAATATTGTTTCGGGCAACCACGAGTATATTTTGGGGGCATCTTGTTACGGATCCGGGTGTGGATCGACACACAAACACAATCAAATTGCGCGAGAAAATAATAACAATAATGAACACGCGAGATTTAACGTGGTTTGGTCGATGTGACCTACGTCCACGGTCTACAACCAGGATAATAGTTTCATTGTTTTCTGCCTCACTCCTGAGAAATTACAAGTATAATACATAATATAAATAGGGAAAATTAGGGTTTACAACTTAATCCCCAAGAAAACATTAATGGGCTACAATTATATAAAAACAGGCCAAGTCTTTAATTTAATTAATCTGCCACTAAGTTGTCTTTAACCCGAGCCCAAATCAAGACTCCACAAACCTAACAATCTCCCACTTGGAGGCTTGATCATCTTTAAACTACCTTCCGCTGTGAACACTTGTACCTCTTGTAATCTTCATCGTCTTCCTTGTTGCAGCGGCCTTCTCATCAGTTAACCTGAAGGCCCGCTAAAGCTCTCCGAGCTTCAACACATCAGACACGGTTGTATCTGCCCCTGACCTATTCTCCGTCCCTACCGGCCCCCACTGAAACAAACTGTCAAATCCTGGAACATCCTGGGAACAAACACTCTTCATATTTAGCAAGTAATCCTTAGGAGAGATTTTATCAGATGGAATATTACTTCTTTTAACCTACTGTCGTCTAGGAACTGCGACTGAAGCACAACCTGTGCTCCTACTACCACAAAATCCTTTAACTGGTTTTCCTGAACTCTTTCATGCACATTCACTCTGAATCTTTCTTGTGACTCTAAGTTTCTTACTTGCAAAGCAAACCTTCTTCTGCCCACGAGATTCCGTGAACTAGACTTTAGTCTTTTTCTAAACTGGGACATCACTTCCTTTAGGTGGTAAACTGACCATATATAATGGACCCATTTTCTTTCCACGAGCAATGACAAGATTTCATTTAATAACTTTCCATTGTTTATTCCCGAACTTAACCTCATGTCCCTGGTCATCCAACTGACCGACAGAAATCAATTGTTTCTTCAAATCAAGATTCACCCTGATATCTTTTAAAGTCCATGAACCGGCTAAATTAACTAAATCCATGTCACCCATGCCCGTAACATCAAGAACATCATTGTTCGCCAGTCTTACCTTACCCAAATCACCTTCTTTTAGATTCTGCAATGCTTCGGTGCTATGGGTAGCATGAAATGAAGCTTCGGAATCCATGACCCAAGAATCCACACTGCTCTCCACGCTACAGATTAAAGCATCATCGTCTGAGTAGTCAGCTGCGGTGTTAACTTCTTTATGATCATTCGGACATTGATTCCTGAAGTGTCCCACCTGTTTACAGTTCCAACAAGTCACATCATTTCGAGCCCTAGACTGACTCATTTTCCTGTTCTTGCTCCCACTACCTCTGTTATTATTTCTTCCTCTACTAACATTTAGTAATTCACTTGATGATTCACCTGAATTTCTTCGGTCTGATGTCTTTGCCCGTAATAATATCCCGAACCCCATTTAAAGTGAACGCGCTGGTGGAATTAGCAATCGTTGTAACAATGCCAGCCCAACTATCAGGCAATGATGATAATAGTACTAGAGCCTGAACCTCATCCTCGAATTTGATGCCAACTGACTCAAGTCTTGACAAAATCAAGTTCAAGTTGTCAATATGCATTAAAACTGAACTTTCCTCTTTCATCTTTGTATTAACCACCTTTCGAATCAACAAAGCTTTATTTGTTGCCGAAGGCTTCTCATACATATTAGATAACGCATCCATGATACCTTTTGTTATAGTTTTCTTTAGAATATTGAACGCAACATCCTTTGTCAGCGACAACCTAATAACCGCCTTGGCCTTTTTATCCAAAGTTTCTCACTCGGTTGGTTTCATATTTTCTGGTTTCTCACCCAAAACAACATCCAAGTCTTTTTGAACAAGCAAATCCTTCATTTGCATTTTCCACAAACCAAAGTCTTTTCCATTGAACTTCTTAATCTGAAGTTTTCCACTCTTAGCCATTATCTCAAACTACAATTTGTTTACTAATCAAGTCAAAACTAAAAGTAGCGCCAAACACAACTATGGCCGGCCGCCTGAACTATTGATCACTACCCAATTTTTCTCAGTGTTAAAAAAACAGTTTGCAAACAAGTTCAACAATGCACCTGAGAATTCTCGACTTTGAATCTTGATAACTATATCAAGAATACTTTGATACAAATAACCCCACAATAACCACACACAAAAAAACTACTCAGCCAAACTGGTCGACAACAACACCAAAACCAATGACCAATAGCAAAACCTAATAATCAAATCCAAAACCAAGCCCAATAACGAATAATAAGAAACTAAAACGAACTAGAGACGTAAACCTGCTCCTTGGTTTCTTTCTGATAGAACGGAATGGATCACGGTCGAAATGGAACGAAACACGACTTCTTTCGATTGGTGTGATGGATAAACAATAAAGAAAATCTTATTGTTTCTGCTTTTTTTCTTTTTTCTTCGATGACTTGCACAATAAATAACAACACCCCTTTTCTTTTTATTTCTATCACTTCAATGCAACACAAAAGAAAAACAAAGCTATTTTGACTTTTCGCTTTTGTATGTAGGGTGAACAAGGCTTCTGCCTTGTACAACGAACTCCCAAAAAAGAATATATAAATCAATCAATTGCTTTAATTCTTTCTTTAAATGCAACGAGCAAAGACCGAAAAATATATATAAGGCACTAGCCTTTCGATCGCGGGATAACGCGGCTATCGGTCGACCTTGAAACCTTAGGCTGACAACCTCTTTCTATCGCTATGTGTTTTCCGTGTATAACGAACCATAGCTCTGATACCACTTGTTAGGGATCTGGGTGTAGATCGACACACCAACATAATCAAACTACGAGAGGAAATAATAACAAAGATGAACACGCGAGATTTAACGTGGTTCGGTCGAGGTGACCTACGTCCACGCGTTGCAACCAGGATAATACTTTTACTAGTTTCTTCCTCACTCGTGAAGAATTAAAAGTACAATACATAATATAAATAGGGAAAATTAGTGTTACAACTTAATCCCAAAGAAAACATTAATGGGCTACAATTACATAAAAACGGGTCAGGTCTTTAATTTAATTAATCTGCCACTAAGTTGTCTTTAACCCGAGCCCAAATCAAGACTCCACAAACCCAACACATGTTATTACAACCGAAGGAGTAAGTGAATCAGAAGAAAATCTCAACCGTATAGTCTTAACCTGTGCCTTCTAATGTTCAAGAGGTGTGGGGTTTCCTGGGCTTGGCCGGCTATTACCGGCGGTTCATCTGTAATGTATTTATGGGCCAATTACTAGGCCACTTACAGTATTAAACAAGAAGGATGGTTTCAAGTAGAATGACAAAGCAGCTCGAGCTTTTACGTAGTTGAAACATCTTTTGATGACCGCTCCAGTTTTCAAGCTTCCTGATTTTTGGAATTCATTCACGATTGAGTTTGATGCCTCCTCAAATGGAGTCGGGGCTATTCTAATACATAAGGATCATCCAGTCACTTAATTTAGCAATGGCTTCTCACCAAACAACTGTCTCAAATCAGCTTATGACCGTGAGCTTCTCACTTTAGTTCTCGTGGTCCGAAAATGGAATCATTATCTCTAGGGTAGACATTTCTTTGTCAAGATGGATCACTACACCCTCAAATTCCTTCTGGAACTGCTATTCACCACCACAGAACAACAATGACTTCTTTTGAAACTAATGCCTTATGATTTTTCTATAACTTACAGGTTTGGCAAGGATAAGAAAGGCCGATGCACTATCAAGGCGACTGATCACTGCTGAATTATTAACTCTGGTTCGCTTGGATCTTGTTGAAATTCAAGAAGGTGTTAAACTGGACCCATACACCAGCAACATTATTCAAGGCTTGTAAGAAGACCCGCCTTCTTTCCCTAGATTTCTATGGTGGGGCAGACTTCAATGTTTAAAGGCCGAGTGGTAGTTCCTAACTTTCCTTCTATGTGCAACAAGCTTCTCTATAAGGTCCATAGTAGCCCAGTTGCTAGACACGGAGGGTTCTTGAAAACATTCAAATGTATTAATTCTCAAATTTTCTAGCCAAGAATCAAACTAGATATGCACCTTTTTGTTCATAATTACTTGACATGCCAACAAATATATGAGACTTTATCCCTTCTGGCCTACGGCAGCCCTTGCCCATTTCAGACTGCATCTAGGAGGATATCTTCCTTGACTTTATCGTGGGGCTGCCACTATCGAACCGATTCAACACCATCTTGGTGGTGGTTGACTGACTTTATAGTGGGGTTGCCACTTCTTTCCTTTAACACACCCTTTCACAGCTAAGGGTGTAGCGGCTGTCATTAGTAAGAAAATTGTTCGCTCACATGTGTACCCTCGCTCAATTGTCCCAGTCACAGATGTAGTCTCTTTTAGAAACTTCTGGCAGGAATTATTTCGGTTAGGTAAAACCTCACTCGAGATAAGCATCGGCTATCACCCCCAGACTGACGCGCAGATAGAAGTTTTGAACCATTATCTAGAGGCTTACCTCCACTGCTTCGCACACGAACAAAGTGCTTTTTTTACCCTAGGCTGAATACTCTTACAATACCAATTTCCACTCCCCTGTAGCCCTATGTTGTTGGTGATACTCATAATGTCAAGCTGGAAAGTCTATTGATGAACTAGGATGATATGAACAGTTGCTATGTTCTAATTTATTAAAAGCTCAAGGTAGAATGAAAGCACAAGCTAATTCAAAACGAAGAGAATTATTCTTCAAAGTGGGTGACGTGGTCTTTTTACGCATTCAGCCACACCGCTTGCAAAGTCTTGCTCATCATCGCTATTAGAAGTTATCTTCCATATTTCCTTGCTTAAACCAACTTGCAATCAGATCCCTACCACGCCTGCGGCACCACTCTTCGTTAAACGTGACTGGAGATCAACCTTTTACCAAAAGGCGTTCTGGCACACTGCTAGGAAACGAAGTTTAGAGTTCATACGTTGGAGCTGTTAATTTCGTCAATTCATCATCCGCCAAAGGAAGCCAGTTGGGAAAATTATGATTTGCTCACAGCCCACATCCCTTCCTTTCGACATGAGGACAAGTCAATTTACTAGAAGGATAGTATTGATACGATCCCAATCCCGATCCTAATCCCTACTAAGGTTTATTCAAGGAGGAAGAAAGCCCATTTAGCTAGGCATAAACAACCAATATTCGAAGGATCCAGGAACCCAGCTCGGGTATTTACTAGGCAACCCATGTGAACCATTCACCTACAACAAACCTGCAATTGAAAATAGTGGAGGAACTAAACTAGCGGAGTAGTTGCAATTCAGTTCTCGTGTTCATGTTATTATTTTCTAGTTTTGGTTATCTAGAAATTATTTTTGTGTTTTGTTTTTTAGAGATTTGTCTATCTCAAACAGGGCTACTTTGTTGCTTTGTTTCGATAATCCCACTATAGATTTCTGAGTTCTATCACACAACTAGAGGGTTTTCATATTGCTAGTATGGAAAACCTGGTATGTAAGCTGAAGAAAAGTCTGTATAGTTTAAAACAAGCACCGAAACTATGGTATTTGAAGTTTAATAACTCATAGATAGAAATGGGGACAAAAGGTATGCAATGGACCACTACTACAATATCAAGAAGTTCAAGAAATCCTACATCACTATATGTGGATTATATGTTAATTGTAGATTTTGATGTGAAGAAAACTAAGAAACTGAATGAATAAGAAAATGACTAAGGAATTCGAAATGAAAGACTTAGGTACTGCCAAACTCATACTTGGAATGAGTATCATTAAAAACTATTACAATGAATCTCTGACTTTATCCTGGGAGAAATACATATGGAAGATGTTATAGAAGTTCAACCTTATAGATGCAAAGGCCAGATATACTCCTTTAAGAAGCCACTTCAAGCTTTCCAAAGACCAATCACCAAAGACGGATGAAAACATAGCTGAAATTTCTTACGTATTTTAGTATTTGTGGTTATTAGTCTTATGTATGCTATGGTGTGTAGAAGGCCAGATATAACTCATTTTTTAGGTTAGTTAGCAGGTATATATATGTCCAATTCAGGTAAAGAACATTGAAAAGCAATGAAATAGCAGTTAAGGTACTAAAAGGGGACTTCAAAGTTTGGGTCACGTTTAAGGGGAAAAGAAAATTTTCTAAAGGGTTATGTAGATGTAATCTTGGAGGGAGGCAGGGAGTCGTTTAAAAGCACGAGTGGGTACATTTTTTCAATGACAGGCACTGCAGTAAGTTGGATGTCCAAATTACAGAAAAGCATTTCACTTTCAACCATCGAGTCGAAGTGTATGGCTTCTACTAAAGCTAGTAAAGAGTTAATATGATTGAAGAATTCTTTGGAAGACCTTGACTAGAAAAACATAGTCTTTTGTTTTATAACAAATAGAGTGTCATATATCTCGAGAAGAATCTGATGCTTCATCAGACAACAAAACACATTCAGCTGAGATATCACTTCATTAGAGGATTAGTTAGTGATGGTGCCCTGAAGCTAGAAAATATCAAAGAAACAAAGACCCCCACTTGACATGATGGCTCCCATTATGTGATAGATAAGTTGAGGCTTTGCATGGCCACAACTAGGATTTCACGAACATTAACGAAGAAGGCCGTTGCAACAAGTAGAGAGAAAGTTACAGAATTGAAAGTGAAGACAAAGTTATGTGGAGACGTGGAGTTATGTGGAGTGCAACATCTAAGAATCGCCAAAGCCACCAAGTGGGGGATTGTCAAGTATGTAGTCTTTTGTTAGCCCTAATCTACTCGGTGGTAGTCATGGAACGTCAGCATAATTATGTTTTTTTGTTCACCAAGATGTTACCCTACATATAGCATCATATACATGTCTATCTACTTGTGATTCACTAAGCATCTAATAAAAATACAAACCCTAGTTGCATCCCATGGATGTAGGTCGCACGGACCGAACCATGTGAATTCCATGTGTCATTTTACTATCTTTATTTATTGTTTGTTTGTGTGTGTGATCTCCAACTAGTCCTAATAGTGACTTAACCTTATAACTGATGACGTGGTATTTCTGAGAATCAAGTTGTTTCGACAAGAGAGTTACGACGAACATCGCAATGAGAAGCTATCACCACAAATTCTCGTATGAACTGGAGTTACCCCTAATTATCGTATCCACCCGGTCTTTCCATGTTAAAATCGGCTTCTGAGCAGCTACCTAGGACACCTATTGCTCCCCTTCCAAATATTTATTACGATATTAATAAGGACTAGGTCAGTAATTTTCAATCCCACTATGTGTTAGCTCATCGTAGGGTACGGTCAAATTGTGTTAGAATTGCTCATTTCTTGGTGTTAAAGGCTGGTGGAAAAAGCAACTTAGAAATGTTATGATTTACTACAGGATCAACTTCTTTCTTTTTGACTTGAGGACAGGTCGTTTTACCACGCATGGACTATAAGAACCCGCAAAAGGTTTATACACGACTGAAGCATATGAATTCAAATAGGTCGGACGAATCATTGGATCAAACATGATAGTTAACGGGTATTTCAAAAGACCCGTCTGACAAGTAGGACAACTCGATCAATGGCTAAGTGGGAAGTTACTAATGGTTACCTAACTGCTCTAGTAGCTAAAATCTTAAACGGTCATGAGTCTATTTATGTTTTTCTTGTCTTGGTTTTTAACAATTCGTTTGTACTTGGAGAGTTGGAGATATGCCTATCTCGAAACGATCCGACTTTGTACTTATATCTCAATGAACTTCAATCAATTCTACTTCTTATCAGAAAATGACTTTCTTATCAGAAAATGTCTCTAATAAAGTAATAAGCAATATCAAGGTGGAGAAAACTCAAAAACCAAAGGGCTTTAAATAACCTTAAACCATCCTAAAGCGTTATGCTCATCACTTTGATGGGCAAACTTGCATCTCATAAAAACTTAGCTACATAACCTATAGAGAGCTAGATTAAAGCAAATATATGGAAAGAAAGAAATTATGAGAATTAAAAGTAAAGGGGGGAGAGAGAGAGAAATTAACAAAAGCAAAGGACATTTGCACTTTTGTAGATAACTGGATATAAACCCCAATAACTCACTAATCACTGTAATAGTATTTTCAAAAGTAACTTGGGATTACAACTCTATGGTGAGAGAATAAGTTAATAAGTTACTCCATACTAAGTTATTAATTTATTGAAAAAGTCAATAAGTCAATAAGTTGCTTCTTAAAAGCAATCCCAAACATGCCCTAAATTCTATATATTGACTAGCGTGAATGCCAAGCTAAGTATAGAAGAGAACCCATAGACATTCTAACATAATTCTATTCACAAAGATCTTGTGATAAGTGGTTTAAGCTTTGAAAAATAAACTCTTGTGAAAAGCTTGTAGGTTTGATGATTAAAACACCCCAAGTGTTATTTATTTAGTAATGCATATATAACCGGTGCACTTCCTTTAGATTACCTTTATCATTTGTATAGACATTTCAATCCATCTCATTCTCAAGTAATCACCTTTTGTCGTATGTTCATGATTGTTAAGAATCTAGCAATTAGTGGTACCCACAACAGTCTAAATGTCTAATCGAACAAATAGCAACAATTAAAAAACAAATTCTACGTCATATCCAACGACTTAGATTCTAGTCATGATCAACTGCATAACCAAATATTCAAATTTACTTTTAAGTGATCACATGCAATAGGAATTAATATCTCCCCATTACGTAAGATTCAATACAAACACAGTCGTCCATATCTAATATTAACTTATATACACACAACACATCATTGAATCAACATGTAAAAAAACAAGACAGCAAAGCCAACTCCGTAATTTATATCATCCAGATTAGTCGCAAAAGATGCATTTGATAGCAACCCAAATATCCAATCAATCTGATCAAAACTTCACCATCCCAAAATCTGGACAACAGATAGCAACCCAAATATCCAATCAATCTTGCATTCTATAATCAATCAATTTCTAAGATATACATCCATCAATTTCGCAAATCAAATTATGTCAAAGCAACAAGCTTAGCAGTAGCGAAAGCAAGCCCAAGACCAATAAAACTCAAGTCGATGAAATAGCAACAAACAAAAACACCTATTCATCAAAAGTATAACACAAAACTATTAAAACTACCACACGAAAAACAACATGAACATAACACAAACATACAAGTTCCTAATGACAAACAACAAACACTTAACACAGCACAATAACATTCAAACAACAACATAACAACATCATAACCACATTATCATTATACTCAGGTTCAAGATTATTACCACATATCTTAATGCAGAAGACTAGGCTGTTGAAGATATATTTCTCGAGAAGCACCACACAGTTGACGGATCTCCGCCTCCGAAAGCTGCACATACCGTGCTGTTCTCGCTTCCCTAAACTCAAACAACCGAATAATAATATCATCAGCAACAACAGTCTTCATCCCTTAACATTTTGAGCCACTGTTCTCTTAAATCTTAATACCCTGAGTTCTCAAAAGTGGAAATTACCAACGAATATTAACCGGTAGAAACCCAAGTTTCTTCGGCGATTCTTAACGGGTTTTCGTTGGTGCATTGTTTTGTTTTTTGAAATTTGTGATCGCACACATGATGTATGCTACTGGATGAATGGAAAATTTGGAGGACATTGATGAATCTTTACTTGCAGATGAAGAAATTGGTGTGGTGAAGGAGATGATGAAGTTTATGATCAAGATTGTCGGTGACGACGACTCGGTGGTGGTTGTATGGTTTCGAATATGTGAAATCGGTCCCCAAT
>BJCO01362516.1:0-16342 GCA_018326465.1 Flaveria floridana
TTCCTTTTCTATATCCTTTTCTCTATGGTAGATAGAATATGCATTTTGTTCTTCTTCTTATGATTCTTTCAGCTGTGAACCTGAGCTAATTATTTTCTCTATTGTAGCTGAATCTCCAACAAAAAGACCTACTCGCGGCACACAAGCTATATCTTTGAATGAATCATCGACTTGGGACCTATTCTTTCATTTTTCCAGTGAGGGGATCTCGGTCTCACTAACAAAACTTGATGATGAGACTTTCCGGGCCCTCTTTTTATAATAGATCCACGTAGGGAATATGTCCTCCAAACGGCATGTTATTTGTTTGCTTCTACTCTTCTGGCTGACAGGGTAGCCGATGATTAGCCTTTGTTGGCGGGGCTTGACTTTCCGACTAGTATCAGTGTATGGATACCAATCTCGATGTCTTCCCCTCCCTTTTTGATGTTTTTTGATTGAGTCTCTCAACTGACTTACAATTTCCCTCCTGCCCCCTCATCCATCCATTGCTTTATTCCATGGAATTGACTAGGGCCTAAGCTTAAGGAAGTTCAAGGCACGGTCATCTTTGCCTGGCTCTGGCAGCTTCCCTATGTCACCGATTAAACTGGGTCAAGGGGATTGGGGCTCATTTTCCTTCGTTGATTGAACTCTTTTGGAAATCGGCCCTTCCCTTCTTCACAGGCTCGGAACTTGTATTCTGAATCTTGAGCTTGGCCGTTGCATTGGCCTTTGATAACTAGTAGTAGGTAGGTGGCCACCTCACTAATCAAGTCTATGGGGCGTCTTTCTTCTACTTCCACCCCACTTGCTGTCACAGACAAATCATTTTCAATGTCGTTGGTCTAGCTACCATTTCCTTTACTACACAACCCATTCATTCCACCTTTGTTTGGGGTATTCTTTCACAGCTACATCAATCCCTTACGATATACCCGGGAACAGCTCTCTACTATACCGGTTCAAGCTAACCAGCCCTAGTGGCTTTACCTACTAGAGCTCCTTCTTGACTTACCGGACCTTCTGCGTGAAGTAGTCCCAAAACTTCTTTCGGTTTAGTTAGCGCCTTTTGAAACATCTAGCAGGGTGGAATCTTAAGGTAAGTGCCACTCTCAGGCCGGTTCTTTTCCAAGTTTGAGACACTTCCTTTCCCTATAATGAAATCATAGGAGGAGTAGTATGATTTTGATCTTGAAAGGCTATTTAGGTAGTCAATTCAATGTCGGCTTCTTCAAACTTAGAATAGTTCGAGTAGGAGAAGGTAGGGTGTTTCTTCTTGAGTATGTCAGTGCTGCTAGACCTCAAAGCTAGACTTTCCGGTCGATAGTTTCAGCTAGTTACAAGAGTAAGGATGTTCGAATAGCCCCAATCTCCCAACTATGTGATACTCTACCTAAATGTCAACTATTCTTTAGGATATCTCTATGAAAGCAGTAAAAGTAAAAGCTCCCCCTAGCAGTGGCCATTAAAGGCACAAAAGCACTTCTCCGAGATTGAGACTTTTGAAGTCAAATCAAAGAACTCCCGTTTTGCTCCTGAGTGAGTCTCCCAAAGAGAGTTAATAACTAATATAAGTTGAAAGAACATTTTGACCTAATATTAACTCGCTCTTTATTTATTCCTCTCCTTTCAGTCAAGTAAACTACCTTATTCTTCATTCTAATCGGGTAGCGGAAACTATAGCGACGGAGGACACATTCTCAATTCTTTTGTCAGAATGGTACCTCAAAGAATAAAGAATGTTTGATTTTCTTCTTTAATATCTAGCGGGCAATGGGAACTAGATGCCAATGAGCTGCGCATCATTGAAATTTGACAACCTCACCCCCTTTAATTGAATTAGGGGAATGTAGTCGGATGGAAAGATCGAGTGTGATCGCGTGATCGACTATTAAGGGAGGAACTTCAACAAAGAGGGTTGATCAACAAGTTCAGACCTTTTCTGTCAATTCGGCTGTATTGTCTCATTACTATATCAAAATAGAAAATGTATTGAATTCTTTGATATAAGGGCTTCTCTTAAAAGAGGCATAAGAACATTGTCCCGAAACTAAAGATGGGACTGAAAGCTGCCATACGAGATTAGAGAATAAAAAGAAGGGTTTCAAGCAAGAAAGGGTTTAATGAACGCTGCAGTTCACGATGCATAGCTTCCAACTAGCTCAGAAAGGCAAGAACCTTACTTTAGGGGTATAGCTTAAAAGAGAGGTTGATACTTAGCGCTGCCCTGGGATGCGGAGAGGATTGGGAAAGGCCAGATCCGGAGTTCAGAGGTCTCCATTTCATTTGGTAGGCGAAGAACCAGAACCGATAATACGATTCAACTGGATGAAAGTTGGCATAAAGATAAAGCTGAAGTCCCCTTTACTAGTACGGGGAGTGGGATCAGATTACAAACTTAATAGAGCCTTGTATGGATTGAATAGGACTCGCCTACCTGGAATAGTCGTCTTGACTAGTCACTAAAAGACTTGGGTTCAATCGATATGCTTCGGAACCTTTTATGTACACACTAAAGAAGTATACTAAAAATCTTCTAGGTGGTATGTATGTTGATGACTTTATTATGACAGGGATAAATGATGGGCATCAATTATTTTAAATAAAAAATGAAGCAAATATTTTTTTATAATAGATCAAAGGAAAGATAGTATTGTGATGAAATAGGCAGGCTATGCTAGAAAAAAATTGTAGATGGTTGGGAGGTTGAAGTGCAATCACTCAAAGACTCTAATGGACCATAAGTCAAGTTTAACAAAAGATGAAATAGGAAAGCTTATTGATTTGACCTTGTAAAGAAGAATAATCACAAGCCTATTTTATTTGATGCACACAAGAATAGACCTCGGTTACTTGGTGGGAGTTGTGAGTAGGTTCATGGAGAAACTAAAAGAAAGTCATTATGTAGTAGTTAAACAAGTTTTGAGGTATCTAAGAGGGACTATTAATTATAGGTTAATTTATCATAAAGGAGGATATGGTAAAATAGTTGGGTAATCTGATAGCACTCACGAGACTGACTTTGATGACAAAGAGGGACGACTGGAACAATATTTTGTTACTCTAAAATTTAGTAACCTAGTCTTTGCAGAAAAGAAGAATGGTAGCATTTAGTTCCTATAACGTTGAGTTCGTGGCAGCCACCTCAGCAGCATGCACCATTTGGATACAAAATCTAGTCAATAAACTAACCAGGCACCTTAAGTTATGAAGCTATTGGTTGACAATGAGTCTATGATAGCTTTTATGAAATACCCCGTGTTTCATGTGCAGAGGAAATCATATAGACACCAAGTATCATTTCATATAGGAATACGTAGAGCGAGAACAGATTCAAGTTGAACATGTAATTGAGGTGTAACACCCTACCAACAGGGTCTGGCAGTTTTCACAATCACTAACAGTAGAAGAAATAACAAATATTTTATTTCATGTTCAAAATGAATGCTTTAGGGAATGATATAAATACATTTGATTATTCTTAAGCTTCCAAGCTACGTAAGATTCCCTAACACATGCTCTTTAAGCTCTCACTATCTATTTACCTATACAAGTATACTCAAAATGACATAAGCTAATACTGATGAGCTCATGAGACATAGTGTATGTATAAGCAGATTGATATGCATCACGATATGGGTTGTACGTTAGTTAGAGGCTCATGCCCTCCATGGATTTCATAGCAAGTCACTAGCTCACGGACTACATCCCCTTAGTCTATTGATCGAGTATGGGTATGTTACATGGACATAACCATCCTATAGGGCCATTCACCCTCGTTGGATATACCGGCCCAATGAATGCCCTCTTGGATTCTATGAACCCCCTCCTTAGGTTCTAGAACCCCATCCCCTTGGGTTCTAGAACCCCCGCCCCTTGGGTTCTAGAACCCCAGCCCCTTGGGTTCTAAAATCATAGCCCTTTGGGTTCTAGAACCCCAGCCCTAGGGTTCTAGAACCCTAGCCCCTTGGGTTCTATCACACCCCAAACCACAGCGGTTTCCCGCGGGGCGCGAACGTCATGGTTTCATAGTTACTGGTCAACCACTACATGGTTTTGTAAAACATACATCTCAAATAAGTTTAAGATACATAATTGTTTCAGAGTTAAATTGCAGGATCGTTACAAGTCACTTAGCATAATGGTTCTCTCTTAAACTCACTTGATTTCACTCAAATGATGAAGCAGAATCTTCTAAGAGTTGATAGTAATATATTAAGTAAGCAAGACATAAAATAAGTTTTTCAAGATACTTATATATATTAATTCTCAAGTCAGAGATTACAAGACTCTTACAAGCATGCTCTAATAAGCTTACAATGAGAACTATATATACATTATCTACAGCCGCTTATACTTGGAAAATCAGCTGGAAAATACATCTAGACAAAATACTACAGATGCTAGAAGTATGTAAACTAAGATAAAGTATTATCCTAGTATTAGGTAGTCATGACAAGTCCATAACTTACGTTTTTCACCAACTAAGTATGGTAACTTTACTAATCTATGATGGATGAGCAATGGATAAAGTAAGGTCAAACATACCTGCATGGAAAAGTTCAATGCAGTCTGTTAGTGTAGCAGTTGGCTGACAGATACCTTACTTTATCCTCCTTTCATAGTTGTTACTTCTAAAGGTAAGTATACTTCCGAAGACATAAAGTCTTCTAAAGGTACTTTGGCTTCGGAAGGAACAACTCCTTCAAATCAGCTGCTTCTAGTATTTGTCTTCTTTATACATTGGAAGAGTAAACTTAGTCTTGGAAGACTAAGTTCCTCTTCGAAAGTTCTTCTACTCTTGGCTTCAGAAGGTGATGAACTTGTCTTTGGAAATGCAGCTTTGTCTTTGGAAGTCCTTCATACATTGTACCAAAATGAAGTTGAAGTGTTTGTTTTGGTTGCACCAGCCTTATAAGCTCCAACAAATTTCCCCTAGGCTAATGCTACCAATACCAGAAAGTCTGCACTCTTTTCTTTGTTTTCTTTTATGGCAATAGTGAGGATTTGATTCAGTTCTTCTTCAAATAACAGATCAAGTCTGTTACTTTGGACAACATAAATCCGGTGGTAATCCCCCTATAAAGAGTTAGTTGATAGGTATTGGAGTCATACACCCATCTAACTATAGGCTTATAGGTTGGTCTTGGACCATTTGTATAAATGTCTTCCTTTTGATAAGGGTTGCCTACTTTATTGTCTGTTCTCTTTTCTTCACCTTTGCTTCTCTCATGTTTCTTATATGATTTCTGGTGAGTAAAGCAATAGGAGAAATGGAGGGATTGGAGAATGGTATGTCTGCTAATTCAACAAAATCAAATCTACTACTGTGTAGCAGTTGGGCTGTGTCCCATATGTTGATCATACCATTCTCCCTTACCATCCTGAAACTTCTTGAAGGTTCATCAAACCTCCACTGGACTATGGAGCTCCTAGGAACTTAGGGAGTGGTAGGGAAGTTATATACCTTCCTAGGGTCCAGCAGAGTCACCAGTTTTCTCTTTAGCTTCTCCTCCTCATTAGTTAGAACACTTTGATTAAGAGTGAGAAGAACGAGAGCCTGGTCAAGGGTTCAGTGGGAAGATCAAGGAAAGCTTCTTTTCAGAGAGGTTGATAGAATTGTCAATGTATTTTAATTCTATCAACTTGTCTTCCTAAGAGATAGAACTTAACCTTGTGCAGTGGTTGAGCCTTTCCTGGATCTCCTCATACTCCCCCACGGTCAGGGGCCTGGATGATTAAGAGGATGATTGGGTTGAGGGTTTGGCTTGAGTAGGAGGTTTGGGTTAGGGTGATTGTTTTGTTTTGGGTTTGGTTTTAGGTTTTAGGACAGGTGGTGATGGTGGTGAGGTAGTTGGTTCAGGTTTTGAGGTGGCTAGAGGGGCTGGTTCTAGGGTATAGGGTTCATCAGTGGGTTCAGGCTTTATAGGGAAAAGGAAAGGGAAAGGGAAAGGGAAAGGTGTAGGTGGTTTAGTGGTTTGGGGTAAGGATGTTTGTCTTGGTTTGAGAGCAGGCTTAGGATTGGGTGATTGCTTTGGTTTTGGAACCATCCTCTAACTACTTGGTTTCCAGGGAACCTCCTACCGGATCCTCGAACGAATATCAGCGTTGATTTTACTGATATGTCATTGGAGAGTCTTTTCTACCATGGAGGCAACCTGCCTGGTTGAGAAGCCATGGGCTTTGAGGTAGGATTTCATCCATTCCGTATCCTCAGCCCGTTTGGCAGCAGCTTTCTCAACCTCCTCCTCCTTTCTCTTATTCTCCTTCACCTTTTCTCTACCTGCCCTCTTTGTCTCCTTCATGATCTTTTCTTGTTCTTATTTGAAGAAGAACATGATAGTATCTAAATCATGAGGGGCCAACTCTTCTTCCTTTAATCCCCTAGAGCAGAGAAAGGCTATCTTCTCTGCTCTCTCATTGGCCTTTGCCTTCTCTCTGTCCTCTTCCTTCTTCCTCCTCCTTTCCTCTTTCTTAGCCAACCTTGTTGCTTCCTTTCTTTCATTTTGCAGCAAGGTTTCCTTCTCCATTTTTACAAGCTCATCATATGGAAGAAAGAGCATTTCTTCACTCTTTACTCCCATACTGATGAGCCTGTCTATGACCTCCAATCTTCTTTGGTTATCAATCTGCTCTTGAGTAGCTGTTGATGCATTTGTACTAGCAGCCAATAGCTTCTCAGAGACAGATTGCCCTTTCCTTTTGAGTTTGGCCAACCTTTCCTCCTCCTTAAGCTCTTCAGCTGTCATCTTCCTCTTTCCTTTATAGTCAGAGGAAGCTGAAGCTTTTGGAGACTCTGGCTTGGAGGTTTCAGGTTTGCTGAGTGGAGTTTGAGCTGGTGGCAAAGTTAAAATAGTGGTGGACAAGTTTATTATTACTTCTGCAGCCTCAATTTCAGCTTCGGAAGATGTTTCCTTAGCTTCGGAAGTATCCTTAGTGGCATCGGAAGTAGATGGTAAACAAGCTTCGGAAGTTTTAACTTCCTCTTCAGAAGTAACTTCCAAAGGTTTGGAAGCAACTACACTTCATGTCCCTTCTAAGTCAGATGCTGGGCCATCAGTTTGTGCTTTCCCCTCGAAGTGAATCTCGGGTTCCACACTCCCCTTAGGGTGACCAACATCTTTCTCAGAGGTAGGAGGTGTTGTTAGCCTTTGAAGCTCCTCAGCTCCAAAGTAGGTTAGAATGACATCTGGTAGGGGATATTCAAATGAGGATCTTGTCAGAAATTGGTTCAAGAAATTTAGGAAGTTGATGAGAATCCTGGAGTCCATTTGAATTGAAGAAGGTGGGGGAAATATGGGTGCTGTGATATATGGGTGTGAAGAAGTGACTTCTAAGGGAGAGGTAGTGGCAATGATTGGCTCCATAGGAGTTAATGTGTGTTCCAAAGAGTGAACAGACATCTCCTTCTGAGTTGGCAACTGCTCCAACGAGTAAGCAGAAGTCTCCTTATTAGTTCTTTGTCCCTGCAAACTCTCCCCCCTTTTTAGTAGCATCATCTTGAGAGTCAGATAAGCTCGAGGCAGAGTTTGTGGAGACCTGAGTGTATACATGCCTAACAGATCTCTCTATCTGTGTCTCAACTAGTTGGGCCTTGAGAGTGCTAATTTTAACCTTGAGAGTCAGTTGTTGAGTGGAAGACTTACTTTCCAAAATTTTAGCCTTGGATTCAAGGTTTGAGATTTTGGAGAGTAGATAGTCAACAGTGTGTTGCAGACTACCCTCATCCTCTTGTGAGGAATCATGGGGAGATGGGATAACATACCTAGTATGTTCCTCTGCACCACCTGATGTGGTTTCTTGGCACGCAGTGTTCCTCTACAAGTCAATGTCCCCTTCGGAAAACTGAGATGTAGAGTTGCCGTGGATAAGGCTGAGTTATGTTACCACTTCCCTGAGAGGCTAATGAAGCACTTTCAGTAGTGGTAGCTTTATCCACATGAGTCCCCTCCACATCTATGGGACTTGCCTCAGTACTAGCTCCCTGATGGGGGCTGAATATCAGAGGCTCCAAAGGGCTCTGTTGATCTTGAGAGTGGTGAGATGGATCAACTTCACTACCCATATGGAGTATGATATTCTCATCAGGATGGGTAAGAAGGTCAAGAAAGGATGTAGCTTGTATATCTATTGACCCGGGACCTTGGTCAGTACCTAAGGATTCCCTTGCATAAGCAATGAATTCCATAATATGGTTGTCCCTTTTTGGCTACTCAGGAGAGTGTTGAGACTCATCCTGAGAGCTTGAGGCTAGGGTTGTGGGCTCGTCTGGTTGAGATTGTGGAGACTCAACCATGAAATTAAGGTCTATGATGGAGGATGGTAGGACCTCTGACTGAGTGGGAGCCGATGTTTCCACTCTAGGCTTTTTAGTTTGAACAGAGGGGGCTTGATCGATCAGAATAGAATGATCAAGGGTTCGTTTTGGGCGTCTATGATAAGTGACTTGTATGGGACGGTGGATAATGGGTGAATCTGGTAGGGGTTCATCACCTGGTGGTCCTGCAAAGATGTCACCATGAGCCATTGGCTCAAAAATACTAGGAAGAAGATCAGTGAATCTTCTAGTGAAATGAGTTGAAACCTTCTTCAAAGTTTTGAAGACCATAGGTTTCATTTGAGGAACTTGAAGAGTGTGGGCCTATTGAAGATTGTCCTGGTCCAGTTCACAGTTTATAATGTGTTGTATGTACCTGGGATACATATAGAAGGAATCCCGATTGATGTTGCTGATCAAGTTCAGCAGCACAAACTATGAGTAATTGAACCAAAGGTTCCTCACCATTCCATAGATCAGGCACCCCAAGTCGTGTGGGATTTGAGCCCATCCCCCAGATTTGTTAGATAGGCTATGAATAACAATGTGTAGTAGGAACTTCCAGTTATAAGAGAAATTGTATGTATAAACGGTAGACCTGTGCACATCACCTCCGTAGCCCATTTGAAGATAGGAGTCTACCAAATCCGAGTGGGGGAAGTCAATAGGGGCACCCGCATCATAAAGCTCCAGATGGTCCCGGATGGTGGTCTCATTGATGATCAGTTCCTGGCCGCATATCATCGACTGTATAACCCTCTGATTATTGTGGGTTTCACTCCTTGCATGTGACCAGAAGTCGGCCATATAGTTGGAGTAAACAAGGGGGTTCATGGTGAGGGCGGTAAAGTATGTTGATTGGTTAAGAAACTAGATGCTTGGGGCATAGTCGGCATCCTTAGTGGAATCAAGGATCGCGACCTAGTTGTGTTGAGGATTAAGGGCCATGGTTTCAGGGTATCTGGATGTTTGGAGGAAGTATGAAGAAGATGAATGAAATTTGGGGAAATTTGGGAGTTTGCTCTGTAAATTAGTGCTTGGAAATTCTGTAATGGTAAGTAGGAGAGAGATGGTTGGAGGTTATGTGTAAATGGAGGTAAAATCTTATCGGATAAGGGGTAATGATGTTGACAAGATGGTTTAAGTTTCGATAAGATTAGGTGGCAAGATAAATCCATTTAATAATTCAATGACATCCTCTTTCACTGACAAAATCTTTTAACTTTTTACAGAGTGGGGCGCAAAAGATATTTCCTACAATTAACTTTCTTCCGAAGGTTAAATGTCTTCTGAAGGGTAACACTTATGTTCCCTTTAAGTGATTCTTTCAAAGCAAATTTTACTTCCGAAGTCAAATTTGCTTCCGTGAGTAAGATTGTTGTTCAAGAGCAAGAAGCTAACAAACTTCGGAAGTTGTTTTTGATACTTGATCAAAAATTCTTCCGAGGCTCAAAATCTTCTGTGGAAGAAGAAACACTTAGAGTAATTTACCTTCGGAAGACTGAGAAAATCTTCTTCCGTAGGTAAATTTATCTTTGGAAGAATTCTTACTTAAACAGTTTTGAAAAAAACTTCTGTAACAGGGCTTAAATTTAGACAAAAAGGCCATGGCATATTTAAAAATATTTTCAAAAGAGATCTAGTCAAGGTTTATCATCCCAATAGCTGTAATTAAGTATTTAAATCTTTGTTCATCAAATGCCTTTGTGAACAAGTCAGCATATAGTTCATTTGAATCAACCTTAACTAATTTTATGAGATGCTTCTCATGAATATCTCGGTTGAAGTGATACCTGTGTCAATGTGCTTGGTCTTTGAGTGCTTCACTGGATTTTCTCTGATTGAAATGGCACTTTTGTTGTCTATGTGGATTGGAATTTCCATGAAGTTGAATCCGTAGTCTAACATCTGATTCTGAATCCATAGCAATTGAGCACAGCAGCTGGCAGCAGTAATGTATTCAGCTTCAGGAGTTGATGTAGAGGCACAGGATTGTTTCTTGCATTGCCATGAAATAATCCTTCCACCAAGAAATTGACATCCTCGTGATGTTGATTTCTTGTTGATGTTGTAGCCACCATAGTCACTATCAGTGTAACCATAGAGATTGAAGTCCGTGTTCTTAAGATACCAGAGTCCTAGTTTAGGAGCTCCCTTGAAGTATCTAAGAATTCTTTTGACAGGAACCAGGTAAGACACCTTAGGAGCAGCCTGATATCTTGCACAAATGCAAGTTGCAAACATGATATCAAGTCTGCTTGCAGTTAGATACATCAGAGACCCAATCATTTCTTGGTACTGATGTTGATCAGTATCCTCCCCCTTATAGTCAGGACATAGATTATGGTTTCTGGCTATAGGTGTCTTGGCTGGCTTACAATCCTTGATATCAAATCTTTCTAAAATGTCCTTGACATACTTAGATTGACTGATAAAGAATCTATCCTTCTTCTGCTTCACTTGAATTCCAAGGAAGAAGTCCATCTTGCCCATAGAAATCATCTCGAACTTCTTCCGCATGGTGCTCTCAAAGTCCTTACACATTTGGTTATTTGAAGAAGCAAATATGATATCATCCACAAAGACTTGTACGAGCAACATGTCCTTTCCTGATCTCTTTATGAACAATGTCTTGTCTATGGTACCTCTGTTGTAGCCATTCTTCAATAGGAATTGAGACAAAGTCTCATACCACAACCTAGGTGCTAAGTGTAGGCCATAGAGCACCTTGTCCAGTTTGCACACACAGTTGGGATGCTGTGGATCCTCAAATCCAGGTGGTTGGTACACATAGACTTCCCTATCTATATCCCCATAAAGGAATGCACATTTCACATCAAGTTGGTAGACAGTGAAGTTCTTAGATGCTGAAAAAGCGAGGAAAATCCTAACAGCCTCAAGTCTTGCAAGAGGTGCAAAAACATCTATGTAGTCAATTCCTTCCTCTTGTGTGTATCCTTGAACAACAAGTCTGGCCTTGTTTTTGATGATCAAACGTCTGTCATCTTTCTTGTTCCTGAATACCTATTTGGTACCTATAGGGACATGGCCTTTTGGTAAAGGACATAAGTTCCATACCTTTTGCCTTTTGAATTGAAGCAACTCCTCTTGCATTGCTTCAACCCAGTTATTGTCCTTTAAGGCTTCTTCCACTTTCTTGGGCTCAAATTGGGAGATGAAGCATGAATACAAGCATACATTTCCTTGATGGGTTTGACTACTTGTTTTTACTCCCTCTGTAAAATTCCAAATGATGTTCTCAGCTGGATAGATGTTGTGGATCCTGAGCCTAGGAATCACATCTAGTTGCAGAGATAGATCCAAGTTATTGGTGTTTTGTTTAGGATTGTGAACATTACCACTAGCTGCTGTCTCACATTCATTCAATGAGGACTGATTCAATGAACTTGTTACAGCATCAGTTAGGAGTTGCCGTGAACCAAGATCAATAGTTTCCTGTTCCTCCAAGTCACTGTCTTCATCTTCTTGGTGTTGATTTCTGAAGTTGTCTATTGGTGAAGATTGGGGTTCATGTGGCTGACAACTTGTTGATGCTCCATTGGTTCTAGAGATGGTGAGACTCTTTGGATTACCAGCTGTGGGAGTTTGACCTTCATGTCTGCTTGGAGATCTTGGAAGAGGCCTTGGCAACTCAAAAATTTGATCTGCATAGGAATCTGTTTGTTCACCTGTTCCAGCTGAAACAATCTCACAAGAAGGTTTAGAATAGTTGGGAAACAATTCTAAGCTGAAGATATATTCAGGGCCATTCCCCTTAACACAAGGAGTGTGCTCATTAACAACAATATTGGATGACTCCCCAAATTGTTGATTCTTAATGTTGTATACTCTATAAGCTTTGGAGCTTGAAGAGTATCCAACAAAGATAGCATCATCCGACTTGTCAGCAAAGTTTGCTAAATTATCCTTTGTGTTAAGTATGGTACACCTGCTACCAAAGGACCTAAGAAAACCAATGAATGGTGGTCTCTTTTTACATAGTTCATAAGGGGTTTTACCATAGGGCTTAACTGTAAGAACTATGTTCTGCACATAGCATGTAGTGCTGACTGCCTCTACCTAGAATATTAGAGGTAGCTTTGAATCAGCCAACATAGCCCTAGCAGCCTCAATAAGTGTCCTATTTCTCCTCTTAGCAACACCATTCTGTTGAGGAGTTCTGGGAGCACTATAGTATCTGGTGATCCCCTTAGAATCACAGAATAAGTCAAGAGCTTGATTCTTTATTTCAGTCCCTTAGTCACTTCTAAATATTTTTACCTTATGATGTATCTGGTTCTTAATTTTAAGAATAAAAGATTTTAAAATTTTAGTAGTTTCATCCTTAGTTCTTAAAAAGAAAGCCCATATATATCTAGTGAGGTTATCAGCAAACACAAGGTAGTATGATTTCCTTCCAATGCTTATTATACTTGTAGGAACAAAGAGATCCATGTGTAACAAGTGTAATGGAATGGTGATAGAGTTCACTTCTTTGGATTTATGAGGAACCTTGTGTTGTTTTCCTTTTAGGCAAGCAACACAATTATCCTTGCAGATAAATACCTTTTTAGGCATTCCATGTACCAAGTTATTTTTGACCAGCTTTTTCATGGTCTTAAAATTAACATGCCACATTCTCTTATGCCATAGAGTTGACTCATCACCGTTTGCTTTGGAAAGAAAGCATGATACTTCACCCAGTGGGGAAGCATTATTCATATCAAGCTTGTACATATCCCCTTTTTTAGGAGATCTAAGAAGCACCAATTACTGAGAAATTATCATTCCAGGTTTGAGGATAATGCACTCATGTTCTGTGAAAAGCATATGGTGCTTTTGGTCACAGAATTAAGAATAACTTAACAGGTTGTGTTCAAGTTGCTTGACAAAGTTTACCTTGTCAATTTTTAACTTTCCATTGATACACTTCCCCTGCCAGAAATGTATCCACCAATTTCACCTCCAAACTGAACAGGTCCTCTATCAAAATGTTGAAATTGTTGAAGAAGAGATCTATTCCCTGTCATGTGCCTTGAACATCCACTGTTCATAATCCAGATGTTTCTATTTTTGTCAAGTGGATGTCCCTACACATTAGGTGAAAAAGTTAGGTGCTATTGGAAACCCAAGCCTTTGGTTGGTCTTGGGTTCTTCCAATGATGATAGAATTGAACCAAAACGTAGACATGGGGTTTCAATTGTGGTTTCGGAAGAAGAGGTTAAGGCTGCAGTTTCTTCTTTGATCTTCCATTACATCCTTTGGTTGAGCAGCAAAGATGAGCTTGATGAAGCTTGAGCAGCAAAGATGAGCTTGATGAAGCTTGAGCAGCAAAGCTTTCATCCGAAGCCTCTTTCTTTTCGGAAGAAGCTTTCACAACCTGTTCTTCCGAAGCAGTCCTTACTTCGGAAGGTCTCAAAGGAATTGTCTTGTTCTTCAGAATTTTCTTTGTCTTTTCTTCCGAGGCTATCTTTCCTTTGGAAGAATCATTTAATTCCGAAAGTAATTTGGCTTCAAAAGTTAGTTTTCCTTTTCTCATTATTTGAGCCATGTGATAAGGTCCAAATGTGAAACCTTCCTTGACTTCTTCTTTCTTAACATTATTTGTATAATGTGTGCTTGCAGGATTGTAATAACAATCTTTAGCCATGTGGTTGTGCAAACCACACATTATGCATGCAATGTTGCTCTTCAAGGGATGTCCAGACTGTTGTCTCTTGCACTTCTCAATAGTCTTCCCCTTAAGTTTCTGATCCTTCAGCTGGATAGGATTGCTGGTACTGCATTTCTTTCCTAGAAAGATTTTCCTACCACCTAGAATCCTGCTAAGATAAACACACCCTTTTGCTTTGGGTCTATCTTCAGCTTGGATTCAGCTACTTTCTTGGTAGTTTTCCTGGCTTCCTTGGCTTTTTTCTTTTAGCTTTAGTGGTCAAGGGTTGTTCATTACAGCTGAGGATCGAGTTTTCTGCCTGATCCTCTCCTGTATTGGTCTCCATACTTGCATCATTCTTCTTTTCATAAGATAGGGGGTCAGCAGATGGTACCTCTTGCTCTTCAGTACCACATCTTGGTTGTCCTATAGACTCATAAGAATATAGTGGAGCAATTTCATTGGTTCCCAACCACTCTTTGTTTTGATAACATATTTTTGAGTAAGAGGATGATGCAAGGATGGTTTGGAAGTTATGCTCTTCAATAGCATACTTCTCTGCTTTAGCCTCAGCTATAACTAGCTAGGCTTGAGCCTCAGTTAACTTGGAAATTAAATCTTTGATTTGAGTCCTATAATTGGTTTTTTCATGCTTTAAAGAGGACACAGTTCTTTCTAACTTTTCAATTTTCATTTTATAGTCAGATCCAGCCCTTTTAAAGTCAGATTTTAAAATGTTTAAGGACTTAATATCAGATTTGATTTCCATGTTATAGTCCTGATACAGTTTGACTTTAGCAATTAAAGTTGGAGTACAAAGATGCTCACATACCTTTCTATCATCAGTTTCAGCAATGAGTGCTTGAGAAGGATTCACTTCTTGCACCATAAAGGTCCAATCAACTTCTTGTACTACAGCAGCGGTTTGTTGTTCAGTTGATGCAGCTTTATGTGTGGTAGATGATGTGGAGGCTTGAGTGGCTCCTGGTTTAGATTTTGTAGCTCTGCATTCCCTGGCAAAGTGACCAAGTTGATTACTATTGTAACACTTGACCTTGCTCTTGTCAAACCTAAATTTGTTGTGGGTTGAGTTTTGAGGGAACTGCCTTCCAGTTCTTTTAAAGAACTTCTTTACTCTATAAGTCAGCAGAGCCATTTGTTGAACTGTATCTATGTATTCAGCATCATTAGGATTAAAGCATTCTAGATCTTCAAAGCAGAACCCAAAATCACTAGAATGTTCATTTCTTGAAACAAATGCACAATTGTCCGGGAAGGGACTTGATTGAACTTGTTGAGACTTTGGTATTTCAGGAAAAGTGATGTATGGACTAGAAGAATAAGGTTGCTGCTGGGAGTAAGTCAGATACTGTTGGGACTAGGGGTTTCTCGATCCTTCAGTAACAACTAGAGTATTGCTTGTGGAAGGACCTGGAATTCTATTCATCTAATGCCTTTTTTGAGTCTCCATCTCTACACAGTATCCATCAAAAATACCAAATAGTTCAGTCATTGTGAGAATGTTTAAGTTCTAAGTTCTCTTGATAGAGACAAAGTAGAAAGTCCATTCTTGAGGAAGTGCACTCATGAACTTCCTTGTTAGGTCTCTTTTCTCAAAAGAAATTCCAACTGACTGAAGTGATGAGATAAGATCCATGTACCTGAAATATTGTTGGCTAAGAGTTTCTCCAGTAATATAGGTAAAGTTTTCAAAATTGCTGCTTCATGGAGTCTTTCTTGGAGTCATTAGAACCATAGTACATCTGAGTCAAAGCATCAAAGAGTTCTTTGGCTGTCTTGCAGTGCTCAAAGCCTACAATGATGGAGTTTGGTATGGCTGTAAGCAGTACAGTCATGGCTTTGTTGTTGATTTTCATCTTCTTATAATCTTCATCTGAGTAATCTTCAACATCCTTCTCTATCATGGCACCTTTCCCATCTGGTGATGCCACCTTTGGTTTGTATGGACCATTAATGATAGATCTCCACATTTGGCTGTCTTGATACTTAATGAAGCCTTCAATCAGCATCCTCCAGGATCTGAAATTTTCAGGAGTGATGATAGGAGCATTAGTCATCGTTCCCATTTCAAATTCCATAGATTTCTAGTTTGTGGTCATTTTGAGTGAGGTGAGTGTACTACTGAAAAGTTAAGATGATTTGGGATGGTAAGATCTCATAATCAAGAGCCTGGATGCGTTGATACCAATTGCAGGATCGGTACAAGTCACTTAACACAATGGTTCTCTCTTAAACTCACTTGATTTCACTTAAATAATGAAGCAGAATCTTCTAAGAGTTGATAGTAATATATTAAGTAAGCAAGACACAAGAATAAGTTTTTCAAGATACTTGTATATATTAATTCTCAACTCAAAGATTACAAGAC
>BJCO01362517.1:0-10493 GCA_018326465.1 Flaveria floridana
ACTTTATTCATAAAGAAGGATGTTGATGATCTCTTATGTGTACAAGTGTATATCGATGGTATCATATTTGGTTCTACTAGTACAAATTTGTGCAATGAATTTGAAGAAATCATGAAGTCTCGATTTCAAATGAGTTCTATGGGAGAAATAAACTTCTTTCTTGGACTTCAAGTCAAGCAATCTGCATATGGTATTTTCATTGAAGAAATTTAAACTGCAAGAGTGTCGGTCTATTAGAACTCCAGCTGATGTAAACACCAAGATAGAGCTTGATCCAAAAGGAAAATCTGTAAACCAAACATTATATAAATCTATGATTGGTTCATTGATGTATCTTACTGCATCAAGACCAGACATAATGTATGTTGTTTGTATTTGTGCCAGGTATTAATCATACCCAAAGGAATCCTATTTAATTGCTGTTAGAAGAATATTCAGGTATCTCAAAGGTAAACCAGCTTTAGGGCTATGGTATTATTACGAAGGACACTTCAAGTTACATGGATATACTGACAGTGATTATGCAGGTTATTGTTAAGATAGAAAATCTACTATGGGTGGTTGTCAGTTTTTAGGACCCAGTTTAGTCTCTTGGCAATGTAAGAAACAAACAAATATCTCTGTTTCAACCGTAGAAGCTGAGTACATAGCTGCTTCATCAGGATGTTCTCCAATCCTTTGGTTACAAAACTAACTGTTGGATTACAGATTTAATTTTCTTAAAACTCCAATTTACATTGATAACACTACTACTATGTCCATTATAGCTAATCATGTCCAACATTCAAAAACAAAATATATCAAGATTTGAGATCATTTTCTCATAGATAACTCTGAAAAAGGTTTAATCATTCTGATTCAAATTGCAACTAAAAAACAGTTAGCGGACCTATTTACTAAAGCCTTCTTACCAGCACGGTTTGAGTATTTGGTAGAGTCAATTGGTCTCATTAACCATGTGTAAAGGCTGGTTTTATGAGCACTTCAGTTAAATTGAGTCATAACAAGATCAGAACCCTCCCTTAACTAAATCAGATATACCAAGAGAACCTGTCAGAGTTAAATTACCTGATTGTATTTTATATGTGCATGCTTCTTAGAAAAAGCAAAACTAAATACAAAAACAGAAAATGAAAAATCAAAAGATATAATCATAAAGCAAAAACTACAAAAATAGAGTTTTTCTTTTCTTTGTTAATTTAGTTTTTAGGAATGAATCTGTCCTTGCAACATGTGAGAAATGATAATACATTAGTTGGATCAATTGCCTATTTCACTCGATAATAAAGTCTGACATG
This sequence comes from Flaveria floridana, assembly GCA_018326465.1. Classification (NCBI taxonomy): domain Eukaryota; kingdom Viridiplantae; phylum Streptophyta; class Magnoliopsida; order Asterales; family Asteraceae; genus Flaveria; species Flaveria floridana. The sequence goes on from BJCO01362517.1 coordinate 1,299, forward strand.
ATCAGATGTGATGTGTAGGCATATTCATGCAATTATACTGAAAAGGTAAACTCTTGTGCTTGAACTAAATCATCTATGCATGTATGTGTGTTTATCTTAGTACTAATGAGTAGTATTAGCTTATCAGATTGATTGCTTGTAAAGTTACAAAACTCACACCTGGTGGTGATATGAATAACCATGAGATCTTTTACAAGCAGCAACTCACTTCTCTGTTATGAGTCATCATAGACTTGAAGTGATAAGATATCCTTTGTTGTAAGTGATTACAGACCTGGATACTCTCCTTTGATGCAAAAAGATGGAAATGCGCACAACCCATTCAAATGGATGGTTAGAGATTATCAAATGGTTTATCCATGATAATTCTCATCTAAATTATAAATATAAACTCTAGTTATGAATATATGTCAGGTAATAAGTTGAGAAACTATGCTTTCTTGCATATCTTGATAATAGTTGAACTCTCTAAGTCGACGTGTGGATCACATCTTGTCATATCTAATTAAACCCTAATCAATCCAAGAATTGAAAAAGTAAGTATGTTGATTCTCTTGCTAATAACACTCATTGTCTGTCGTTGGATCTTGTGTCTCCTTTGCTGTGAAATCACTGACCTGAAACACACTTGATCAGGAGTTTATCATTGTCTATGACTATCCAAATTTTATTTTATTTTAATGTGTCGATCATAACTGATATGATCTCATTGTGGACATTGATTCAATTGTAAATATTATATTTTTTATTCTGCTTTAACTTTGATTTGTGCATTTTTTTGTGTGCATGCATATTAACAATGATTAGTGTGCTCTTCATATGCATATTCAAGAAACTTCTAAGTTTTGTCAAACTTAAAAGTTTAGGGGGAGTAAAAAGTAAAAGTGGCTAAGAGAAAATAATTAATATTTCAAGATATGAAAACTCACAATTAAATGTTTTTAATGGATAGGATGAAGCTAAAAGTGCAAGCATGTGTGTGTTTGTCAGAATGTAGAAATGAACCTGATACATTTTAAAGTGAAAAAGCTTCTTGTAGTAATTTAATATGAGATTATTTGTTAAAATCAGATAATAAAATGAAGCGAAATTGATTTTTTTTTTTGAAAATTTAAAACAAAAATAAAAAGTTAAAAACATAAAAAAATAAATTTTTAATTTAAAAATAAAGTTTGAAATGTCAAAAGTTCAAAATTGAGGGTCAATTATGTAAATTTTGAGTGAAAGTCAAAATTTAACAAATTGTTTAAATATTAGTATGTGAACAGTACTAATGTTTTTAAACAGTGTTCAGGTGGAAGACTTGAAAATTACAAGTGTTAGACTCATGAAAGGAATCTTATGCGCCTAAACAGTATTCAAAAGTCCAAATAGGAGCATGATGATTTTTCTAAAAATTTACAAGTGTTTTGGGAGTTTTAGACATCCTCATGCGCCTAAAAAGTTGTTATAAGTCTGAATTTTGGTTAAGTGTTGGGCGTTTTATCAATTCTCATACGCCTACACAGTACCAGGCTTTTCAAGATTTGGGCGTTTCAAGTGAAATTACCAAGTGTTAGGCGTTTCAACTAGTCTCATGCGCCTGAACTGTTAGGACCATGTACGTATGGAGTACTAATTGATTCAACGTGAAACCTAATCAAATAGTGCGGAAACCTATTTGATTGGAGATCCAATCAGTGAGAACATAAACCCGGATCGATCTAACGATAGAACAACGTTAAGAATGGGTAGAAAACGATCCGGGACGAACTGTGAACTTGGATGGACGTGATAGAGCTATCTAGATGGCTAGGGTATGAAATAATTCGAAGTCCTGTTCTTCTTTCCACGAATTACGTGGTATTTATAGGTTGCAGTGTACAGTCATACGACTAAGCCATACGATTCGTTCATACGCACGACTGAACTATACAATTGGTTCAATCGTGCGACTGAGCTAGTTTTATGACTCAGTCGTGCGACTGAACCAATCACCTGGTTCAGTCATGTGACTGGTCCATAAGTATGGTCCATTAGCATTAATAACCATAAGACTAAGTCAAACACATTCCTGAATCATTATTAACTCGGAACTATGAATAACTACTACAAATCATATATAACATTCATTCAGGCGTATATTTATAAACGATATAAGAATACGACACATACAATAGTAAATAAACATTAAAACACATATCACATAACTGAAATACCCTTGTATTACACATACGTAAGAATGAAAGACATAAATGTTTAAGTACAATGAACTAGGGACATCATGTATCAACATGAACAGTGCAAAAGCGCCTAAACAGTGCTTATGCGTCTGAACAGTGCTCCATGCGCCTAAGATCATGCCCACAAACAGTGCTCATGCGCCTAAATACTTAGAGAAAAAGTCAACCTCATACACACAAATAGTGCTCATGCGCCTAAATTCTTGGTGTTATTTTCAGACTCATACGCACAAACAGTGCTCATGCGCCTAAAAAGTTAACTTAGTATAAATACAACAATTTGTGATTTTCAATCATTCACCATTCAAATCCCCTGAACTTTTCTCTCGACTCTCGGTTACACTCATTTCACATAATCCGATTGTTTGTGTTCTATGCTTGTGTTTGATAGTTTGTTTACATATTATAAACATATGTTCATGATCAAATCAATAAAATTTCAAGATTATGATTCAAATTTGATTGGGCGTTTCATTGCTATTCGGGCGTATGAACCCTAAGTCGTCTGATAATTTGAAATTTGTGAATGAAATGAGAGTTAAGAACAGAAATTGAAGATATATTGTTGATTTGAACTTGATTACGAGCTTATGAATACATTCAAATTGATTTTCATTAACTTTGATTTTGATGATGTACATTCATGGTCAAAGTGATGAAGATGAACAGTTAAGACTTTGATTTTTAATTAAAATAAAAAATTCATAAAAAAAATTCAATTTCTAATATGTTTTTGATAAAATTTTATGAATTAATGTGTTTTAAATCAAATATATACTAACTTGAGTATATTGTGTTCTTGAACAGAATATATATATACTTAGAAAATTTCTAAGTACAAGTTAGATTAAAAATTTTTTAAACATAATAATTTTTTTAAATTTCAATCAACTTTTATTGAGTTCAAAGTGTTCAAATTAAATTAACTAAATTTCTTATTTCATTTGGGCAGATGGATGAATTAAAGTTTGAGCCTAAGCACAACGTAGCAGCATTTCTAAATGAAGATGTGCAAGATGCAATTAGTTATGATGAAATGATTAGATTTTTGCTAAGGACAAAGTATGTATATGCCATGTGTTACCAGCCTGTCATCTATGCTAGATTAATCAAGAGGTTTTGGAATACAGCATCTGTTGAGTTCAATGATGAAGGAAGGAAAGTCTTGAAAGGCTTTATCACCAATGATAGAATGGTTGAAGTTTCAAAAGATTCTATTAGAGTTACGCTAAGATTGGGGCAAAATGACCAAGAAGACTTATCAGAACTGACATTTGATGAATGTAGAGAAACATTCATAGCAATGGGTCACCCTGATCACTTTCCCAAGAAACAATTATTTAGAGCTAGAATCTATAACCATTGGAAGTTATTGTGTTACATATTCCAATAATGCATGTCTAAGAGGAGTGCGGGATTGAATTCTTTTCCTGTAGATATTGCATCACTGATTGTAGCTCTTGCAACTAATAGAAGATTTAACATGGCCAGATGGATTCTAAATGGCTTTATATTCAACTTAGAGAAAGGTATCAGGAATAAATACCTAATGTATCCAAGATTTTTACAAATGATTATTAATGAAGAACACCCAGATTTCCATGTGTATAGTGTTGGTGGAGAAGTCTTAGTCCTTGAGCATATGTCTGAGATATCTTACAAAAGATTGGCCATGATTACAGGTGCTCCAAATGTACCTATGTTTGAGTATATGAGGAATATTGCTCAAGATGAAGTAGACATCACTATAGATAATTTCCATTTGATTGAGGGTGAACCAGTTGATCCAGCTGATTTAATTGAAGAAATCCCTCAAGAGCCTCCTGATAATGATGAAGATGAAGGTGATGATGATGAGGATGATGATGAAACTGATGATGCTGAAAGTTTTTCTAGTGATGATGATGGAGATGATGGTGATGGTGGTGTAGATGAGAGTGTTAATGATGAATCTATTGATGATGAGCATGTACATGAAGTTAATAAAGAAACACAGGATGGTGGTGATATGGATGTGAATGTGAATTAAAATTTTGATCAATAACAAGATTTTGGCATAGATTACATTGGTGCAATGATGTCTAAGCCTATCTTTCAAACCTTAACACCTATTGCTGCATCTCCTATGCATATATTTCAAGAAGCTTCTTTAACTGAAGAAACTCATGTCCAAACAGCACAACATGTGTCTGTACAAACAGAAGAAATTCAAGATGTAGATTTGATTGATTCTTTAAAAGAAGTTTACAAAGCTTAGGAAGTGATTAGTGAGAATTTAAAAGAAGAAAATGATAAATTGAAGGAAGTGATTCTTAAGAAGGATGAAGAAAATGTTGAGCTTGAAAATCCAAAGAAGAGAATGTGAAAACATTTGAAGTTATAATGAGAGACTATGATTTAATGGAATAAAAGTTTAATAAATTGAAAGAAGAAAATGAACTCTTAAAAGAAGAATTATAAAATTTGAAGGAAAAGCAAAAGTTTGAATCTCCAGAACTTGTGATTGTTTCTGAAGTAAACCTGATTGATGTTGATAAGATTCATGAAATTGATAAAGGGAAAAGAAAAATAGATGATATAGATGTTTCAGTCTTACCTAAATCATCATTTAAAGTTAAAAAGACTGTTGCTAGTCAAGAAGTAGGAGAACAAAATGTTCAAGAGAAAATAGGAGCTCTTGAAGATATAGAAGATGAATTTGATGATGATTGGTATGATGAAGTTCTTGAAGATGAGAATATAGTTGAAGCTAACTTTGAACCAAATTTTTCACCAATAGAGACAACACAAGATGATGTACCTGTGGATTTTGAAGATAGGTATAATTATTTGGGGAAAATGAAGTATAATAGAGTGTTTCTTGATGGTTTGACTGTCTCCCAGATCAATGAAGAATATGAAAAGTGCATAACTGCTAAGTCTGTGGCACCTGTTGATCCAAATGAGATAGTGGTTGAACATGGAGAATGGAATCCTTTGCAAGAAAGTATTAATATTGAGGAACTTCCATCTTCTGAATTACACCATCTTGATCCTAAAGACATGAGCATTTTTGCTTTAAGATCATAGTTACAAGCATGTAACTATCCAAGAAAGAAGCTTAATAGGTTGCAATCAGAATCATTAAGAAATTTGGTGAGGAGCTTCCAACAAACGGAAAAACAAACAAACAAGATGATTGTGCTTGATATGGATAATCCTCAATACTTAGAGATTACAAAGAGAACAAGGATGTTGAAGCCTCAAGAGATAAAATCTATGGCTAAAAAGAACACTGTATATGAAAGAAGAAAGGATTTAATGAAGATGTTTCTAGAAAATAAGAAACAAGCATATAAAGTATCAATTGAGCAGAGGCAACTGTGGAATAAAACTCGATCTGCAGGAGATTTGGTTAGAAATGTGGTACAAAAAGGATAATCAATCTCATAATTACTCAATGCAATGATTGTTGCTAACACGACCAATGCAGTGAAGATAGTTGCATGGAAATATGATGAAGTGTTTGATGTTTTTTTGATAAAAAGAGTTAATGCTGTTTGTGATGTTTATCACTTTTTCTCGAGCATCATAAAGCTTCTGGTGCAAGATTTAAAGGAGCTGAACAAATTGCCTTTAATCAATCCAGCTGGAGCTAAGCAAGGTGAAACCTTTGTGGAATTGTTGAACAGAGGTATGACTAGAGCAAGCTCATTTTTGCAAACAAGATGTAATCAAGAGGATAAAGAATACTTTAATTCATTGAAGAAGAATAGAAAGTATAGAGGAAAACAAGCTGAGGAAGAACATTTTTTGATTGAGTTTAGCGATCGGTACTTTGAAAAAGTAACTACTCCTGGATTAAAAGTGATAGATAGAACTCAGAAGTCAAAACAAATTTTAAGATGGTTTTACAATGATGATACATTTAAAGTTAGTTCGAGATTTAGAAAATTGGGATCATGATATGATTTCATTATTTGGAGTCTTTGAATTAATACTGTTACATCCGAGTTACATCTCATTTCTATCAATTCAGAAGTTTGAGAGAGTAGTATCTGAAGTGGCTGAGAATGACAAGAAGTATTTCTTATCCATCATCAAAGTAATGAATGCTGCGATGGAAAGAATTTTCTTGAGAAAAGCATTAGCATATGCCAACATTGTTAAGAAGGATAGTAAAGAAATAGAGTTCATAAGGATATCAAGCAAAGGGGTGCTGGAAGTGTATTCGAAAGAGCATCCAAAACCATTTGAATTATATGCTAACATTGATATCACAGGTTTGTCTAAAGAAACATTGAAAGTTATGAATCAACAAGAGATTAAGACAATTGAAGCTTAACATGAACAAGGTATTTTGGCAAGCAAGTTCAAGTCAGCCATTACCAAAGCCTTGAAAGAACAAGAGATGTATAAAGAAAAACCTATTTTCAAGATCAAAGGAGAGCCTGAAGATTTCTTTGATGCCTGAAGACAAAAGAGAAAAGTCAAAAGAAAGGACAAGAAGATTAGAGACAGAAGAATTTTATAGACAAAGTACAAAAGATTAAAGATTTTGAAGACCGAATACAATGTCAATCTTAGGGGAGTATTTTTGAAGCTCTTGAAGATTAACATTTAGTCTTTAGTTGTCTTTTGTATAGATTTGTCATAGTTTAGGGACCGTTTATGTAAATAATTGTTCCTTATGTTTATTGATAGTATAAATAGCTTAGATATGTTTTGTGCAGGTAGACTAGACACAAGAATTAGTTGAACGAACTTGTATCTGCTTCTACACTTGTATTGTCTTTGCTACGATTAATGAACAACTAGGAATTTTTCTTATTTGTTTGCACTAATTTGATTATTGTGTATGTTTTGATTGAATTGCATTCTAATATCATCACAGATCAATTCATTTGATCCTATCACTATGGTTGGGTCTCTCATGTATCTTTGAGCCAGCAGGCCTGATATTATGTTTGCTACATGCATCTGTGCAAGATATCAAGCCAACCCCAATATATTACACCTGGTTGTTATCAAGAGTTCTTAGATATCTCAAAGGTGCTGATATCTCAAAGGTGCCCCTAAGCTAGGCCTTTGGTATCCAAAGAACTCTGACTTCAATCTATATGCTTATACAGATGGTACTATGGTAGCTACAATATGACTACTAAGTCTACATCTAGGGGATGTCAATTCCTTAGTGGAAAAATAGTCTCATGGAAATGCAAGAAACAATTCTATGTATCTATATCAACTGCTGAAGCTGAATACAATGCTACTGCTAGCTGTTGTGCTTAAGTGCTTTGGATTCAGAATCAGATGCTGGACTATGGATACAACTTCAAAGAGACTCTCATCCACATAGACAACAACAATATTATCTCTATCACAGAGAATCCTGTGCACCACTCAAGGACAAAACACATCAACATCAGGTATCCGTTAATTAGAGATAATTATGAAAAATGATTGATAAAACTAGTCAAGATTAACACAAATGAACAATATGTTGATCTGTTCACAAAGGCTTTTGATGAACAGAGATTTAAATATCTTGTTTCAACTATTGGGATGATTAACCTTGGGTAGATTTTCTTAAAACTTAATCAACATTGTTTCTAAAAGAAATTATGTGTCCTAAGTTGTCTAGACAATCATCTCCATAAGCCCAGTTTATCTTGGGAGAAAATCTTTTTAAAATAATACTCCTTAGAATTTTGAAAATTCTTAATTAAATATATTTTCTTTCGGAAGACATTAACATTATCTTCGGAGGAATTTTAAGTCTTCAAATCAAATAACTACTTATAAGAAATTTACCTTCAGAAGAAATGTTGATATTTCTTCTGAAGCCAAAATATGCTTCTAAGTACATATATGCATTTAGAAAACAAATTTCTTCTGAAATTAATTCTGTCTCGGAAGATTTATTCTCCTTAAGAATAAAACTTTCAAGCTTTAATATCTTCTGAAACCTAATATTCTTTAGAAGAGAAAATACCTTAAGTAATTTTTCTTCCGCAATAAATTTTCACAAAGCTAAAGGATATCTTTCGAGATCAAAATTTGGCTTTGGAAGTTTTTCACAAAACTTTTGAAGATAAATTACCTTCGGAAGAGTTTCGACTTCCAAGAAAACTACCTTTTTAGGTGCTTTTCTCAGAGGTGGGACCAATATTCAGACTTTAAAGTTTATTCTTTTGCATTAACTTTGTCTCAAGTTCATTTCATATAATATACCCAACGGTCACCATGAAGTAAGCTGATGAATGACATGAATCCGTTGGCTGTCACCATGAATGACATGAATCCGTTGGCTATTTCCTCTGTATAAAGTAAGCTGATGGGTGTTGGAGTCATATACCCATCAAGCTGTAGGCTCCAAAGTTGGGTCTTGAATCATCTGGAGAAAGGCTTGACCTTTTGTAGAAGCTTCAGCATCAGTAGTAGCTTGAGCTCTTCTTATCAACTCTGCTTCTCTTATATTGAGTATGTGCTTTCAGATGAGAGAAGCAATAGGAGAGTTGGAGGGGTTGGAGAGTGGTAATTCAGCTAGATCATTTATATCAAATCTGCTAGAGTGTAGCAGAGATGATGTATCTAGCTGGTTAGTTTCCCCACTCTTTCTTATCAACTAAAAGGCATCTGAAGGCTCATCGAACCTCCACTGGACTATAGGGCTCCTTGACACTTGAGTTGTTAGAAAGTTTTCTATCTTCCTTTTGTCCAAAAGAGTCACCAGTCTTCTTCTCAGCTTCTTTTCCTTCTCATTTAGTTCATGTATGTTGAGGGAAAGAAGAGTGAGACACTAGTCCATGGTTGTTGTAGGGAGATCCAAGAGAGCTTCCCTTGAGAGAAGATTGACTGAATTATCAAGATATTTTAGTTCAATCAAGTCTTCATCCCAAGAGAAGGAACTCAACCTAGTGCATTGGTTGAGTCCTTCCTGAATTTCCTCAAATTCCTGTACGGTCAGGGGTCTTGGTAATATTGAGGATGG
>BJCO01362521.1:0-10120 GCA_018326465.1 Flaveria floridana
ATATATATATATATATATATATATATATATATTAATACATTTAAGAAATTTCTCCATCTTGTTTAGTCATAGAAATTTCAGGGAGAATAGTAACTGTTTCTCTTGCTTTCTTCTGCAGAGATTATCTAACTTTCTTTGATGTCTGAACAATATGAAGGAGGTCAACAGTATCGTGTTGGGATTTGCATGATAGGCTCAGCCCGAAAACAAAGTAGACAGTACTCCTGTAGCTTAACTAAAGGAATAAGAAACGTGATGTCTCGGATAATCCCCTTGACATCTTTGGCCGTCACAAAGTTTCAAATCCTTGTTTAAAAAGGAGTGAGAACGGGGCATCTCTGTGTTGTATTATTCTTATCATATGTATCCTTGTATCTAAGCTACCCATCTGTTCTCAAAAGCTTTACGCTTATCCATCTTTGTATCCGAGAAGCTTCTTTGTGTACTTTTGTGTTTTGTCTTTGTGCTCATCTCCTCTGTTGTACGGTAGTACTGACCTAGAGTGATGATATCCTCTACTGTACGGAAGTACTTACCTGGAGCTCTTATCGGCATAAAGTGATGATCTCCTCTACTGTACGATAGTACTGACCTGGATCTCTCATCGACATAATATGAAGAACTCCTCTGCTGTATGGTAGTACTGACCTAGAGTGTTCATTAGTACAACATGATGATCTCCTTTGTTGTACGAGAGTACTGACCTGGAGCTCTCATCAATTGTTTTCTATAAGAATCTTGCTTTTTCTGAAAAAGGATCTTTTTTGTACGTCAAAAGAATTAATCAATCAGTCGGTGTCATTCGTTCAATATATCATAAGGACGGGATAAGTTTCTTTGCCAACTGTCTGTGGGGACTAAGTCATTCAATGTCTTCTTTAAATAAACCAACAACATGATAACTACAGCTACGGGTTACTTGTCGAAAAGAGGAAGGCGTGGGCTTAAAAAGGACAAGTATATCTGCAATCTCGCCGAGCTATGTCTCTCCAGAAGATTCTCTCAGCTTCTCTTTCTTCCCTATGCTCTTTTCTTTGTTTTTGTTAAAACGATATGATATTTAGTGTTATCGTGTGGGGCATTTTCTTTTGTTTTCCTTTATTGTGTTTATTTTGTCTTAAACTTTATTTATTTTATTTTTCGCCTTTAATTATTTTAAATTTTAGGGTTTCCAAAGAAATTATGTTTTCGCTAGTAGTTTCACAAGGCGAAACTGTGGTTTCGCAAAGGAGACTGCAGCTTCGCTGACTCTTTTGCCCTGGTTCTTTCACCCATTATTTCGCTCGGCGAAACTGTAGTTTCACTGTTGCAAAAGTAAAGTTGCTGCAAACTTATTCCTTGCGAAAGTAAAGATGTTGTTGCGAAACTATTTAATATTTAACCCCTTCTCCGAAACTACGTTCTCATTTTCACAGTTTAGAGGGAAAGGGTTTAGGGTTTTTCAGAAGTTGTTCAGTAGCGAATCTATGATTGTGTATTATTTTATGTCGTTTGTTCACTGATTCTTCTTCTCAAGTGAGTTTCGAACTCAGGACCTTAGTTGTATCTAGGTTATAGTGCATCATTGTGGTTTATTTTGATTGAGACCGTTCGGTTATCTCGCAGTTCATACTACGAAACGACGTATAGTCCAGTGAAACTGAACGAAAGTTCTTGGTTATTCTGCGAAACTGTGCAGTTATGCTGTCCGAGCGAACTTAACAGTTTCACAAAACAAAACTAAGTTTCGCTGTGCTGAAACTATAGTTTCGGCGGGTCGAAACTATAGTTTCGGCGGGTCGAAACTACCACATTGTCTTGCCGAAACTATTAGTTACTGCTTCCAAAATTATCTTTTTTTCTTGTCAAAACTAAAATACTTCTACGAAACTACAATTTCAGCTAGCGAAACTATCCTTTTGAAATTTTAAATTTTTTTATTATTATCTTTTCTTAATATTATTTTATAATATATCATGCTAACTTGTTCTATCTGATTTTTAAATTAAATGGCTAATCTCAAGTTTGATGAGAGGAACAACATCACGACCATCCTAGATGATACCCACCCGAAAGTTGTCGGGTTTAGAGACTGCATACGGTGGTTCCAGAGATCCCCGATTGCTTACACTGTCTCACACTCCACCACTATATATGATTTGCATATCAGAGACTTCTAGCATACAGTTGAGTATGACACGAGGGGAGACTCTCAGAGGATTATAGCCAGAGTATTGGAGAACGAGCTAATTATCACTGATGAGGTCATATCAAGAGTGTTGAGGCTTGATGAGGATTCAGGAGAGGAGGTTGAATTATCTGATCAGGAAGTATTTGACACCTTCCGGTCGATGTGATATGAGGGTCCTCCTTTCGGGAAGAGAAAGGAAATAAAAAAGTCCTTTCTCTCCAAGGAGTGGAGATATATAGCCCATGTTTTCATTATATACTTACATCACCGTAAAGGTGGATCAGACGGGCTGAACCTGGATTAGGCTAAGGCCATGGTGATATGCTGTAGGGGAGAGAAGGCCAATATTGCTAGCTTGATATTTGCTTGCATGGCTGAAAATATGATGGCCCTGAAGAAGGAAAAATGGCTGCTATACCCTTGATTTCTTCAGATGATCATAGATGATCTTATTCCTAACGTTCCAAGACATGGAGAGGTAAAGAGATTAGTGTCGATGAACACACACATTTTTGTTGATTGTTTTGCAATTAGGCATGACTTTAGTCGGAATATTACCCATCTGTGGGAAAATATGTACTCTCCAGAACGTTGGGCATATATAAGGAGGGTGATCGAGTCTGAGGACAAACATGCTGAGGAGACGAGACACAAACAGTCAAAAGATGTAAAGAAGAGGAAGAGATATGCAAAAGAAAAGGATTATGCATTTGAAGATGAAGTTCACGAGATGGCGTCTCAGGCCAGGGCTGAAAAGGAAAAGAGGGCTAAGAAGAGAGCTGATGTTGGAGAAACAAGAGGAGAACTAAACACAGACATCAAACTTTTACTGAGCCCTCACAGATGGAAGGAAGGGGAGGTTTAGATGAGGATGTGATTAAGAACCTCAACACATCTCTCTCCAATCAGTTGAGCATGATCAAGACAAAGCTTACTAATCAGGAGATAAGGGTGAAAGAAAAGGATGAAGTGATGGAGGGTATGACTAAAATGTTGATAGATCAGAACAAACTGATCAAAAGACTGCTCCAGGAGGTGAATGAGCTAAAGGCTGCAGCCGGCCTGCCCAATCAGCTAACTCAACATGAGTTAGATGATTTGATTAATACTTCCATGTACCCATTTTTGAATATGGGTACTTCTTCCAGGGCAGGAGAGGGCATATCCGGTGCAGGAGGAGAAGAAGCAGGAGGTTCTGAAAGAAGAAGAGAGAGTGAGAATATGGAGAATGTAGAGGAGGTGATTGAGGCTGGGTTTGTTGATGTGGGAATAAACTTTGATGACTTTACAGGAGAAGAGAGAATGCCAAAACAAACTGAAGCTACTGAGAATACAATTGAGAAAGGATTAGTAGATGAAGAGGAAGATGATGAACTACTGGCAGACTATGATTCTGAACCAGAATACTATGAGGTGGATGAAAGACCTCTGACTTATATGTTCCAGAAAGGGGATAATGAGAATGACGTGATAGAGATGAAAAAGGAAGATTGGTTTGTGAAAGAAAAGGGGCATGAGGAGCTGACTCCCCTATTCCAAAACATGGAAGGGTTGGGCAAGAAGGAGGCTGATAAAAGGATCATCAGTTGGAAATACAACCCCGGCCTCAAGATGTTTATGATAAAGAGGAGAGGGGAGGCATCACATATCTGCATAAAAGGAAGGCTTTCAAGACCATGCTGAGATGGCATCTGAGAAGGTTAGCAGTTTTGCCTCTACTTGATGCCGACCTAAGTGAAAGGGCGAAGTTGTTAGAGAGGGAGATAAAGAATGGACTGAACGATAACTTTGAGTTTTTCGGGTTTATGAAGGCTGAGCGGAAAAGGTCAAAAGAGGACAAGGATTGGGATACGGGAAAGGGAAAGATTGTATTGTGTATGAAACCTCAAAAAACTGTACACAGAGTTAGGCTGGTGAATCCCTCCTGCCAACGACTACAAGGATTCGAGAATTGGTTTTATGATAACAATACGGGGCAGGCGGTGATCAGGGTGAAGGATGGAATAGAATATAGACTTTTTGATCCAATGGAGGTTTTTGGATTCTCTGATAAAGACCTGCTTGTTCTTTGTGAGAACCATATTAAAGTAGGAGCAGGGGAGGAGACGAGGAAAGAGGCAAGCCTATTTATGGTGGTTGCTAACAAAGTGAGAGGAGTGAGAGCCGAGGTGAGGGAGCTGGAGGAAAAGGTGAGAGCTGATAATGATCTAAACATGGAGATTCGGGACTTAGCAAACCACTTTGCACAAGCTAGTGCTCGTCCCGAAGGAGCTGATGAAGCAGAAGGTGTCCAAAGTGGATCAGTTGCTGAAGCTCACAAGAAGGACAATACAGGAGCTAAGAAAGATAAATCAGATACAGGAGCGAGAGAGACTGGAGCTGAATGGAGACATCAAGACAAGAGAAGATGGTGAGATCCAACCTAGGGGGAGTATTAAAGATCAAGTATAGGTTGGACTCACCTTAGATTAGTTTATGTGTATATTTCTATGTAATAGGATTAATGTTAGTTTACTTTTGTAAGTTGATTTGTTTAGTTTATGATATTTTGTAGTCCAGCGAAACTGTGGGCGAAACTGTATTTTCGCTCACAGACAGCTGTTTAGTTTACCCGGCGAAACTGTTGTTTCTGCTGGGCGAAACAATAGTTTCGGCAGCACAGTTTCGCAGTCAGCGAAACTGTCTGCGAAACTAAGACTGCTATAAATAGAATTGATCTTCCTCATTGTTGAGCATCCTTGCAAAAACCCTAATCGAGTATTTGTGTTGCAAGAGTCATTTGTAAGCTGTTATTCACTGATATACATTGACCTTATCTTCTTTTGATTATATTGTTGCTTTATGGGTTATATCTGAACACATTTAGCTTATTCTTGTTCATCTTAATCATTGTGTTTGTTGTTATTTCTGGTATTGAATGATTCAAACTCTCATTTGTACTGAAAATCGATCACATGGACCAACACTCACTCGCATCCGCATCGATAAGAGGAATCTCAGCCAACTTCCTTAGATCCCACCTAGGCAAGGTCTTAAAATCCTTCCTCTTGTTTAGGTAGTAGATCTTTCCTCCTCGCCTCTTGATCATGAATAATTTGAGGTCGGCATTGTACTTCCAGCTTATTATCTTTTTGTCTGCATCCTTCTTGCTCAGTTCTTTAATATTTTGGAACAAAGGAGTTATCTCTTCTGGCTACTTTTCCTCATCAAACCAATCTTCTTGGGCCAACTCTATTACATCTCCTTTAGTAGACCCTCTCTGAGCCACATATGTCACTGGCCTCTCATCAACTTCATAGTATTCTGGCTCAGAGATATAATCAACAAGCTATTCATCAACCTCTTCCTCTTCATTAACTAGCCTAATGTCAGGATCTTTTCCTTTGTCTTTATCTATCTTTTCTACACGCACATCCTCTCTAGACAAATCTTTATCTATATCAAACCAAATTGAATTCAGCCTCAGTAACTTCAATTCCTCCTACATTCACTTCCTTCTCAATACCACTAGTTCCAGCACCTCCTCCCACATCTACAAGCACCTTCACCAACATCACCAGCATTGTCACCAATATCATAAGTACCTTTACTAACATTACCAGCACCGCTTCACTTGAATCAACATCAACTCTTATATCTGCTACTCCACTTGGGCCCTCTCCTACCCTTGATGAACCTCTACTCTTAGGAATGAATACTTGGATGCATCAGTTAGATCATCAAGCTCCTCTTGAGTCATTTGATTAGGTAGGCCGGTAACTGCTTTCAGTTTATTCACCTCAGACAACGACTTCATGATTAGTTTTTGTTGATCTAACAACACGGTTTTCATCCCTTCCATAACCAAATATTTTTCTTTTTCTCTCAGCTCCTAATAAATTAGCTTTTTCTTCATCATGCTTAACTCGTTTGCCAAAGATGCACTGACATTTCTGATTACATCCTGATCCAGCTCAGATCTGGCATCTTTTCTACCCGGTTGTTCTGAGAAGGTCTGTTGCTTATGTTTTGTTCTCCTTTCAGATACATTGGCTGGTTCACTCTCTTCAAACCTTTTACTCCTTTCATTTTACACTCTTACCTCCTCAGCCATCTCTTCAATTTCTTCCTCAAAGTCATACTCTTTTTCTTTCGTATATCTTTTTCTTTTCTTGATTGCTTCTTCTTTCTTTTCTCTGTTTTCCTCAGCATTTTTGTTTTCAGTCTCAATCAATCTTCTAATGTAATTCCACCTCTCTGCTAGATACATGTTCTCCCATAAATGAGTGATCTTTCCACTGAAATTATGTCTAACTACTGAACAGTCGGCAAATATCCTTGTATTCATTTGTGCCAGTCTTTTGATTTCTTCGTGTCTTGGCACATATGGAATCAGATCATCTATCAACATCTAGACAAACCTAGGGTATAGCAACCATTTGTCTTTCTTCAGGGCCATTATGTTCTCAGTCATACAATCAAATATCAGTTTTTTTAATATTGGCCTTTTGACCTCTGCAGAAAATAATCATGGTCCTTGTCTAATGTATATTCAGCCCGTCTGATCCTCCCTTCCTATGATCAAGACACATGATAAAGACATGGGCAATATATCTCCATTCCTTTGAGGAAGAGATTTCTTGATTTCCTTTTTGGATCCAGAGGGTGGCCTTTCATATCCTATACGCCTAAATGCCTCTAGAACTTAGGCATCAGACAACACCATCTCTGGCCCACAGTCATCTTCCAAACGTAGTACTCTGGCTATAGTTTCCACTATGATAACAATATCAAGACCATCAATTCTGGCAATTATATGGTTTGACACCGATCCAATGTCATACTCTGCAGATCTCTAAAAATCTCTCACATGAAGATCATAGATGGTAGGCATATGTGAGATGGCATAACATATGGGAGATCGCCTTAACCGTCTAATGCAGTCTCTAAAGCCTACTGCTTTTGGATTCCCGTCATCCGGAAGTGCCATGACGTTGAACTTGTCATCGAACTTGAAGTTAGCCATATTAACTGAAATGGAAACAGAAGTAGGTTAGTTAATAAAGTATACACATAAATAGACAAATCAAATTATACAAATAACAAAAAATTTAAGTTTTGGCTAGTTTCGATTGCAGCGAAACTGTAATTTCACTGGGCAAAATAGTTAGTTTCGTTGTCGACAAACTATAGATTCGCTGATACTTAGGCATAGATTCGTTGAGTCTTAGTCATTGAGTTATATGTCCTAGTTATTAATCAGTTTCACTAACAACTAGTCGGCTCGGAGAAGTTGTAGGCCCCAATAAAAAAGATCAAGAGTGATTCCTCACCTATCCTGTCTGGGGCCCTGTTGAACGCTCGGGTTCTCACTCATAGATGGGCATTTTTGTAATTTTGCCTAAGGGAAACTGTATTTCGCTAATAGTTTCGCTCAAGTTTAGACACAAAATGTTATGCCTAGCGAATCTATAGTTTCGTTGAAATCTTTCTAGCGAAACTCTCAATTGTGCTTGGATAGCACAACATTACAGTTTCATTCAGATTCACTGTTCTAGCTCGCAGTCTCGCTGAACGAAACTATGACCTTTAAAACTCAACAAATCCATTTTAGGAAAACTTCTAGTCAGAATAAACATGATTAAAGCTATGAACAAGGTCGCCTAACTAACCTAAACACAAAACGGTGGTTAATTTCAACAAAAATTCAACAGTGCACAATTTGCATAAAATCGCCACAGAGAAACTAGGGTTTCGTAGTTTCGCACAAAGTGATAAACCCTTCTCACACTGTGCATTAGATACTACCTAGTTTTGCTATCGGCAAAACTATAGTTTCACCCGTAAAGTTGAGTTGCTCATAGATGAGCTTGATTGTCAGCGAATCTAAAGTTTCGCTTGGTGAAACTCCCAGCGAATTATAATTTCTCCAGTAGTTTCGCCTTTTTTTTAATAATATAAGTTTTATGCTTATACAAACATTTGTTAGAAATAACTTACTCACCCCACAATTCCAACTTATAGAAAAACAAATTATCAAATGATTTTAAACAGAAGAATAATATGAACAAATAAAATAAAATAAAATAAAATAAAATAAAATAAAATAAAATGAAATTAAAAGGATATAATTGCATCTTTTTCTTGAAGTATTCCTGAGAATCAAGGCTTGACAAGATTGCTGATATGTTTTTCCACTTAAACTCATATCTTATTCTTTTCAATGCGTAATCTTCAGTTGTCTTTATCATGTTTTGAGTTAATTTAAGGAACTCCTGTAACTTGGTCCCCACAAACATTTGACAAAGAACTCATCTCTTCATCAAGGTTTATTGAGTGTAATCATTGATTTTGCTTGAATAGTTTTGAGTTGACACTGATGCATACATATGATAGCATGATCATTTGACGAGACACTTTACTATACAGACTCTATAACTGATGATAAGAGCTTCAGGTCTATACTCACGTATAACATAGGAGATGTGCATCTTATTCCAAAAGATGAGAACTTTAGGTCAATGCTTACACATAGCAGAGAAGATCATCTAAGCTTGTTGATGAGAGCTTCAGGTTAATGCTTTTGCATAGCAGAGAAGATCATCACTCCAAGTCAATGTTAACGCATAGTAGAGGAGATAAACACGCATTTTATTATTCTATTTGAGATAAGGGATGGGGAAGATCTTAATGACCTAAACCTAACATAGACTAAGGACAGACTCAAGACAAAAATCAGCCACTCTCAACCAAGTTTTTGACGGGACTAGTATCTTTATGCAGGCTAAGATGTCATGAGACTGATCCTTATCATCGAGTTCTTGATCTTTAGTTTAGCTGCATAATCATTGCTTACTTTGTTTTCAGGCTGAGTCTACCATGCATATCCTAACATAAGCTGTTGACCTCTTTCTAACTTCTTTTTCTGGGGTTCCTGAGAAGGCAAAATTGAATATAATTTTTTAAAAGTGTATTCTCCCCCTAAATTTCTATTTACCCACATGGGAATAGAAATTTTGTTTTCATATATATTTGTAGACTAAAATAAATAAAAAAATAAAAAGAAGTATGGGATATCGGAAGTTATTTGACAAATGTAAAACATAGAAAAGGTTATTTACAACTAATTGTATATTTTATTAGGAAAGAGTTTTTCACAAAGATATTAGACCCAACACAGAGATCAGTTCATAAAAACGAGGTTTATCAACTGTTTTTGTGAAAAGATCAGCTCTTTGACTTTTGTGTTGATTGGAATAATATCTATAAACCCCTTATTCTAAGCATCTCGGATCGTATGAACCTTTGTTTCAATGTGCTTGGTTCGAGTGTGATGAATTGGATTTTTGGCAATTCCAATAGTAGCTTCATTATCACCGAAAAGTGGTGTATGAAGAAAATTGATGCTATAATCCATCGTCTAATATTGGATCCAAAGCACTTGGTAGCAAAAGCTAGAGGTAGCAACATATTCAGCTTCACCTGTGGATAAAAATATAGTAGTCTGTTTTTTCCTTTGCCATGAAACAAGACGATCTCCTAGATACTGGCATCCACTGATGACTAATTTCCTATTTATCTTGCAACCTATGTGATCACTGTCAGAATAGGCATGCAAATCAAAGTTTCCTCCTTTGGGATAACAAAGTCCTAAGCGGGAGGACCCTTTAAGATATCAAAAGATACGTTTAACAGCCTTTTCATGAGATTTCTTCGGATTTGCTTGATAACGGACACAGTAGCACACGGTAAATATAATATCTGGACGACTTGCTGTGAGATACATGAGAGATCGAATCATAGAATGATAACGATGAGCATCTACGGGTTTCCAATTATCATCCGGAGTTAAGCATGTTTGAGCAGTGAATGGGGTGAGTTATGGAGAAGCATCATCCATATTGAATTTCTTGAGAATCTCCAGAACATACTTTTCTTGATGAATCAGAATGCCATCAGGCTTTTGTTCAA
>BJCO01362522.1:0-14420 GCA_018326465.1 Flaveria floridana
CTTCGTCCCGAACGTGACGTTTGACTTTTGTTGACTTTGAGCGTGACGTTGACTTTTGTTGACTTTGACTGTGTTGATAATATTAGACTATCTTTCAGACCCAACACAGGTCACTCCAGGTTTCACATCCATTTAAATATTCTTGAATGTTCATTTTCTCATATAAAGCCAGATAATGATCATGCACTTTTATTGAAGAAAACAAAACTACCTAATTTGGATGAAGCACCAATGGTACATAAACATGCATTTGAAGCATCATATAGATTCCTAAAAGACATATTCACTTTAGCTTTAGGAATTCCATTTGAAATACGAAATGGTGGAAAAGTTATTGTTTTTGGAGAGGACTTTAGACAAATTCTTTATGTTGTTCCAAGTGATAGTAGAGAACAAATTGTAAACACGTCTTTGAGCTTCTCTTACATTTGGTCTACTTGCAAGGTCCTTTGGCCAACGAAAAACTTGAGATTGACATCCAAACATGACTCCTTGGATGTGCAAGTAACACGTAATTTCACATAATTTGGCAAAATGGTTATTGGACGGCGGTGAAGGAAATGTTGGTGGTTTCAATAATGGTCGGACTGTGGTCGGCATACGAGATGACCTTCTTATAAAAAAATTATCGGATCTGATTTCAGATTAATTGACTTTGTTTATCTTTCAATTCTCCAAAAGTACAAAAATACAAGTTACTTTCATTAGAGGGCAATATTTGCACCAAAAAATGAGATTGTTCATGAGATTAACGATCAGTTGTTGTAAGGCCCCGTTCCCGGAGACCTGACAGTAAACATACATACTACTATAAATTTTATAAAACGTTACAGCGGAATTACATTTAACAAAAGCCTATTCATTTCATTAATAATTTATTGTTTCTATGCAATACAACGTTGTTTAGTTACAAAAGAAAACATCCGTTAATTGCATTACAAAACAACAATAATAACATGTATGAATGGATGTCAGTCTTGCCCTACCAAATAGCCTCCCTGTGTGCCATCGTCAGCAAATTACCTGCCAACTGAAAATGCATAAAAGTTAACGTTGCTGAGCGAGTTCTTGTTTTATAAGTATTGAAATACCTTGTGTGTTTTAACTATGAAATATACCTTTTTATAAAATACTTTACCTTCGTATACAAAACACATCATACACACATTTGAACAATATTCATTGTTTATTTCTTTCTTTCATACTTTAATTACTCTCTTTTATCATCGTATGTATGTGTATATATATTTCCTTTCCATTCATTAACATTTACTTTCGTATACATACTTTCATTTGGTGCATTTCACTATCTTTACTTTCATTCTCATCCTCTCTTTTCATTCTTTCATCATTCTTTACTTTTGGTTCATAGTTTTCACCGTTCTTTACTTTCTATTCATACCTTTCATCTTTCTTTACTTTCATACGGATCGATGTACAATACCCCGAACATTGTGCAAGAAACTGATGTTGGGCCTGTAGTCTACAATTAGATCACGAACATTGTGCACAAAGCTGACCCAGTCACCTAGGGCATGTCATCTCTCCCTTTCATCCGTACCATTGTGCAATACCCCGAACATTGTGCACAAAGCTGATGTTGGGCCTGTGGTCTACAATTAGACCATAAACATTGTGCACGAAGCTGACCCAGTCACCTAGGGCATGCCACAAGGGTCTCGTCAATCTCAATGATTGACCCTGTATGCATCCTTCAGGTTATTAAAAACCGCACACAGGTGTGCTTGTTGTATGTGGCTTCTTTTTAAATTTATAACGACTCTCGGCAACGGATATCTCGGCTCACGCATCGATGAAGAACGTAGCAAAATGCGATACTTGGTGTGAATTGCAGAATCCCGTGAACCATCGAGTTTTTGAACGCAAGTTGCGCCCAAAGCCATCCGGTTGAGGGCACGTCTGCCTGGGCGTCACGCATCATGTCGCTCCCACCTAACTTTCCTCTAACAGGATATGATGGGTAGTGGCGGAGATTGGTCTCCCGTGCCTATGTGCGGTTGGCCTAAAACCTCTTTTCTATTTGCTTGCAAGCCATTCTTTCTTTCATTATGTTTCAGTTTTAATCTTTGTTATCTTTCACTTCGTTATGTTATACTTTACATTCATTCATACATTCGTCATACTACGTAAAGTAATAACATAAAACTTAACGTATATTATATTATAATATAAATACGTTTTGAAAACCAATAAAAGATAACACCTCATACACATAAGCATATCATACATTCATCATATCATCATACATAATCTAACTATAGACCATCACATATTCATGCTCAAAATAGGTCAAAATAGTCCATAGGTCAAAATAGGGTCAAACCCTAGCATTCTGTTTTTCCTAAAATTCCAGAAAATTTTCTTAGTGTTTGGGCGCATGGGCACTATTTAGGCGCATGAGGACTGTTTGGGCATTTCTCCACTATGCAGGCGCATGAGTCTACACTTAACTGTTTTTAACACTTAGGCACATAAGCCCCTTGGGCGCATGGGCACTATTTAGGCGTGTTGGACCCTGAAAGGATCATACATGCCAATTCAAGTAGTGGATGATGGTTGCTCTGCTAAAATCTCCTTAAGTCCAAGAAACAATGCGGATGAAGAATATGCATCAACAAAAGAAGACCAAGTGTCGGCTATACGCATTTGTATATGCGGATGACCAAAGAACAAATGCTGACAAGTATTTGTTCTTCCGCATTAACAAAACCGGACAGCCGAACAAATGTTTTCAAAGGAATTACACATCCGCATTAACTAATGTGGATGCTCAGCAACAAATGCGTTAAGTGTTCGTTCATCCATATTTGTCAATGCTGATGACCAAACACTAATGCGGTAGAAGAAAAACCAATGCTGATGAAGATCAACACATCCGTATTAGTTAATGCGGATGAACAACAATAAATGCTGATGAAGATCAACACATCCGCATTAGTTAATGTGGATGAACAACAACAAATGCTGATGAAGACCTTTTTGTACTTAGACTAGATTATGTATAGCGATATTTTAGTCTTTTGTAAAGGCTTCTTGTCAGCCTATAAATAGAATAGAAAACCACGTATGTGAGGTGACTTTCGACTAACGTTAGACCATCAGAATATTCAGTTTTTTGTCCACAAGGTGTTCTGTTAATGTATAGTGCTCAAACCCTAGCATTTATTGTAACAGTTCATCTCAATCAATACAAAGTGCATTTATGAGTATTTCTTGCATTCAATGTTCTGTGATTGTATGATTCCGTAATATAATCACTGACTCAATCTTCATATTCGTTCCTTGTTGTTTCACAACAACAGAGAACATCATTCTCACACCCATTTAATTGGTATCAGAGCTTTGGCTCTCGGTTCTTCTTCAGATCTGCATAGATCTAAGCTGAACTCGATTGATCTGGTGATTGAGTTGCCGGTAGAGTGTTCGACTACCTCTATTCAGTATACAAGTTGAATATCTGCTGAAATACTTCGATATCACTGTTCATCCATAATCAACCTCTAAAAACAAATCTGTGAACAGTTGCTTTAACATAAAATTATACCAAAAACATAATCAGAAACTTAATAAAAGAAGTTCTAACAAATTTCTACTCTACACTTAGCAGATCTGGTTATATAAGCCTGTTTTGGACTTACTGGACTAGGTGGACTTAAGGATCAATCTAATTGTACTTAAACAAGTTAAAAACAGCTTATTAAAATGGATTCACATAATTTCTCTGAACTTGGTCATACTCCTAAACCTCCTATGCTTAAACACAAATCTGAGCTTAAGCAATGAAAGATTAGGTTTATGAATTACATTAAAGGTGTAGATCCGGACTATTGGATTTCCATATGTAAAGGGCCTCACATTCCAGTGACACTTTCTGCTGATCAAGCTGCTTTGTACAAAACCTCAAGAATACCCATAGAGGATCTCACTCTTGATGATGATGACTACAAAAAGATAAAAATTGATCTTAAATCTTATTCCATTCTAACTCAAGCATTGAAAATGGATGTGCTAAAAAGACTTAAGAAGTATGGAACAACTTAAGCTGTGTGGGATGCACTGCTGATTATGTGTGAAGGCCGCAGTGAAGTAGCTGAAATTAACAAGGATAAACTTGTTAATCAATATGAAACCTTTCATCACTCCAAGGGGGATTCAATCTCAAAATAATTGCATAGATTTGTGCAGCTGGTGAATGACTTAGAGATCATGGGGGTTACATATAAAGTCAAAGAGTTGAACAAAAAGATGCTTCACAGCCTTCCTGAAAGCTGAAAACAAAATGTTACCATGCTGAAAAACACTCTTGATCTAGAGAGTACCACCTTGGACATAATGATAGCCAAAATTGAAGCTCTTGAATTTGATGAAAGGAGTAGGAACCTTGGTGGACCTAGAGTTATTGAAGCATATAAATTTCCATCAGACACTCACTCAGTGGAAAATGCTTTCATTACTGAAGATGATGATTTTCTCTCCTCAAGAGATCAAGTGAAGACAACTGGTTTTATTGCTGCTCCATCAACAAACAAGCCATCTACATCATCTCAACCAACAGTGTTCACTGCCACTCCCACAGGTCTGTCTAAAGACCAAAAGTCTGAAGAGCAAAAGGCTACTTACAATTGCTTTGTTGCCTACATGGGAGGAAGACTCACTTCTGCCCACCTGATTCAAGAAGACTTGGAAGAAATGG
This sequence comes from Flaveria floridana, assembly GCA_018326465.1. Lineage (NCBI taxonomy): Eukaryota > Viridiplantae > Streptophyta > Magnoliopsida > Asterales > Asteraceae > Flaveria > Flaveria floridana. Next base: position 4,715 of record BJCO01362522.1, read on the forward strand.
ATCCAGATGATGTAGAAGAAATGGATCTGCAATGGCAAATGGCTATGATAGCAATGAGAGCCAAGAAGTTCTTCAGAAAAGGGAGAAAGCTTAGTTTGAATGAAAATACAAAACTTGGATACAAATCCAAGGTCAAATGCTTCAATTGTGGTATGACTAGCCATTTTTCAAGAGAATGTAATGCTCCCAGAAGAAACAACAATAGCTTCCAAAGGAATTCTCAGGGCCAATCAACCTCACAACCAAACTCAAGCTATCAGTCGAACAATCATCAACTGTGTCATTCCATATGATCGATTTTCAGTAGAAATGAAGGTTTAAATCATTCAATATCATAGACAATAACAAACATAAAGATGAAGATGAATAAGAACAAGCTAAAAGTATTCTAATATAAGCAATAAAGTACCAATACAATCAAAAGTAGAAAAGCTCAATATATTTCAGTGAATGACAGCTTAAACATGCCTCTTGCAACATAAATACATGATTAGGGTTTTTGCAAGGATGCCTAACAATGAGCAAGATCAATTCTATTTATAGCAGTCTTGGTTTCAAAGGCAGTTTTGCTGACTGCGAAACTATGCTGCCGAAACTATAGTTTTGCTCGGCAGAAACAACAGTTTCGCCGGGTGAACTAAACAGCTGACTATGAGCGAAACTACAGTTTCGCTCATAGTTTCGCTGGACTGCAAAATTACATAAACTAAACAAATCAACATACAAAAATAAACTAACATTAAACCTATTACAAAAAATATAAACATAAACTAATCTAAGGTGAGTCCAACCTATACTTGATCTTCAATACTCCCCCTAGGTTGGATCTCACCGCCTTCACTTATCTTGATTTGTCTTCTCAGCTCCAGTCTCTCCCGCTCCTGCATCTCATGTATCTTTATCAGATCCTACAGTGTCCTCCTTGTGAGCTTCAGCAATTGATTCACTCTGGTCACCTCCTGCTTCATTAGCTCCCTCGGGACTAGCACTAGCTTGCTTGAATTGTTTTGTTAAGTCCTGGATTTCCATATTCAAATCATCTTCAGCTCTCACCTTCTCAGCTAACTTCCTCACTTCCGCTCTTACACCTCTCGCCTTGTTTGCAACCACCATACACAAACTTGCTTCTTTCCTAGTCTCCTCCCCTGCTCCTGCTTTAATATGGTTTCCGCAAAGAACTAGCAGGTCTTCATCACAAAACCCAAACAGCTCTATTTGGGTCAAACAGTCTATACTCTATTCCATCCTTCACCCTGATCACAACCTCCTCCATGTTGTTATCATAAAACCACTTCTCAAAACCTTGTAGTCGTTAGGGGAGGGATCAGATAGCCTAACCCTATTCACTGTTTTCGGGGGTTTCACCCTCAGCACAATCATCCCTTTGCCCATCTCCCAGTCTGTCTTTCTTTGACATTCTCCTTTCAGCTTTCATGAATCCAAATGATTCAAAATTATCATTTAGCCCATTCTTAATCTCCTTCTCCAACAACTTGGCCCTTTCACTCAGATCAGCATCAAGTAGTGGCAGAACTGCCAACCTTCTCAGATCCCACTTAGGCAAGGTCTTGAAAGCCTTCCTCTTATGCAGGTAAGTAATTCCTCCCCCTCTCCTCTTTATCATATACATTTTGAGGCCAGGGTTATACTTCTAGCTAACAATCCCCTTATCAGCCTCCTTTTTGCTCAACCCTTCCATGCTCTGGAATAGGGGAGTCAGCTCCTCAGGCTCTTTGTCTCTAACAAACCAGTCCTCCTTCTCCATCTCAATCACATCATTTTCATTCTCGCCTTTCTAGAAAACACATAAGTCAATGGTTTCTCATCCACTTTATAGTTTCAGGCTTAGAATCATAGTCTACCAACTGCTTGTCATCCTCCTCCTCATCAATCAATCTTTTCTCAGCAGACTTCTCCGCACCTACAGTCTACTCTTGGAATACTTCTTCTCCTCCTAGGTCCTCCATGTTCAGTCCTAAATCCATAAATCTGGCTTCAACCACCTCTTCAACATTCTCCACATTCACAGACTCCTTTCTTATCCTAGACCCTCCTGCTTCCTCAGCTGCTGCACCAGATGTGCCCTTCTCAGCTGCTGCACTAGGTGTGCCCTCTCCTTCCCTGGATGATGTACTCACGTGTAGAAACGGGTACTTGGACATATTAGTCAAATCATCTAACTCATGTTGAGTTAGTTGATTGGGGAGGCTGGCTGCAGCTTTCAGATCATTCACTTTTTCTAGCAATGTTTTGATCAGTTTATTCTGATCTATCAGCATCTTGGTCATCCCCTCAATCACTTCGTCCTTTTGCCTTTCCTTTAGCTCTTGATTAGTGAGTTTTGTCTTAATCATACTTAACTCATTTGCCAGAGAGGTGTTGAGATTTCTTATCACATCCTCGTCCAATCCTCCCCTTCCTTCCGTCCTCAAGGGCTCAGTAAAGGTTTGATGTCGATGTTTAGTCCTCCTCTCCTTTCTCCCTCATCAGCTTTCCTCTTAGCTCTCTTTTCCTTCTCAGCTTTGGCCTCAGAAGCCATCACATGAATTTCATCTTCAAATACATAATCCTTCTCCTTCGCATATCTCTTCCTCTTCTTGATATCATTAGACTGTTTGTGCCTTGTCTCTTCAGCCCGTTTATCCTCAAACTCAATCACCCTCCTGATATAATCCCATCGTTCTCGAGGGTACATGTTTTCCCATAGATGGGTGATCTTCCCGCTGAAGTCATGCCTAATTGCACAACAATTTGCAAAAATGCGGGTGTTCATCGATACTAATCTCTTTACCTCTCCATGTCTGGGAATTTTAGGAATGAGGTCATCTATAATCATCTGAAGGAATCGAGGGTACAATAGCCATTTGTCCTTCTTCAGAGCCATCACACTCTCTGCCATGCAGTCAAATATCAGTCTAGCAATGTTGGCCTCTCTTCTTTGTAGCATATCACCATAGCCTTTGCCCAGTCCAAGTTCAGCCCGTCTGATCCACCTTTACGGTGATCTAAGCACATGATAAACACATGGGCTATATATCTCCACTCCTTGGAGAGAGGATTTTTGGTTTTCCTTTCTCGTCCCGAATGAAGGTCCCTTGTATCCTATCGATCTGAAGGCGTCAAATACTTCCTGATCAGATAGTGTAACCTCCTCTCCTGAATCCTCATCAAGTCTCAACACCCTTGATATGACATCAGCAGTGATAATCAGCTTATTCTCCAACACCCTAGCGATAATCCTCTGTGAATTAGCCCTCGTGTCATACCCAGCTGTACCCCAAAAATCTCTTATGTGTAAATCATATATGGTAGTGGAGTGTGAAATTGCGTAAGCAATTAGGGATCTCTGCAACCATCGTATGCAGTCTCTAAACCCGATAGCTTTCGGGTGAGTATCATCCAAAATGGCAGTGATGTTTTTCCTCTCATCAAACTTGAGATTTGCCATTTAATCTGAAAACCAGATGAAACGTATTAGTATGGTGTATTAAACAATAATATTAAAGAAAAATAACAAAAAAATGAAAATTAAACAAAAAACAAATAGTTTCACTGACTGAGATTATAGTTTCGCACAAGGAATTTTAGTTTCGGCAAGAGAAAAAGGTAGTTTCGGCAGCAGATACTTATTAGTTTCGGTAAGACAGTGTAGTAGATTCGAAACGCCGAAACTATAATTTAGGCGCAGTGAAACTGAATTTTGATCTATGAAACTGTTAAGTTCGCTTGGACAGCATGACTGCACAGTTTCACTGAATGACCAGGAACTTTTGTTCAGTTTCGCAGGACTATTGGTAATTTCGCAGTAAGAACTGCGAGAAAACCGAATGGTCTCAATCAAATAAACCAAAAAGTTGCTACAAAACCTAGATGAAACTAAAGTACTGAGTTCGAAACTCACTTGCGAAGGAGAAACAATGAATAATCGACACACAAAAGCACACAAACTTAGATTCGCAAGAAAAACCTCCGTAAAACCCTAAACACACACTCTCGAATACTGCGAAAATAGGAACGCAGTTTCGGAGAAGGTGTTAAATAGCATATAGTTTCGCAGCAGCAGCTTCACTTTCGCAGTAGCGAAACTATAGTTTCTCCATGCGAAAGAATCGGCGAAAGAGCCAGCAAGGTTGTAGTCTAGCCATGCGAAACTACCAGCGAAAGTATAGTTTCGTTGGAAACACTAAAATTTAAAAAATAAATTTTGTTTCCATATCTTTTTAAAAATAATAAATAAAAGCAAAAGTAATTTAAAAATAATAAAAAAAAAGTAAACACAATAAAAGAAATCAAAAGAAATTGCCCCACACGACCACGCTAGACATCATATAGATTTAACAAAAACAAAGAAGAAAACATAGGGAAGAAAAAGAAGCTGAAAGAATCTTCTGGAGAGTCATAGTTCGGTGAGATTGCAGATATACTTGTCCTTTTAAGCCCATACCTTCTTCTTTTCAACGAGTAACCCGTAGCTACTGTTATCATGTTATTGGTTTATTTAAAGAAAACATTGAATGACTCAGTCCTCACAAACATTTGGCAAAGAAACTTATCTTGTCCTCATGATGTATTGAACAAATTACACCCACTAATTGACTATTTCTTTTAAGATACAGCAAAGATCCCTTTTCAAAAGAAGCAAGGTCCCTCTAAACAACATATGATGAGAGATCCAGGTCAGTACTCTCGTACAGCAGAGGAGATCATCATGTTGTACCGATGAACACTCCAGGTCAGTACTACTATACATCAGAGGAGTTCTTCATATTGTGTCGATGAGAGCTCCAGGTCAGTACTATCATACAGCAGACGAGATCATCATTTTGTGCCGATGAGAGCTCCAGGTCAGTACTTTCATACAGCAGAGGAGATTATCACTCCAGATCAGTACTACCGTACAACAGAGGAGATGAGCATAAACATAAGAAACAAAAGCACACAAAGGAGCTTCTTGGATTCAAAGATGGATAAGCGTATAGCTTTTGAGAGCGAGTGGATGGTTTAGAAACAAGGATACTTATGATAAGAACAGTACAACACAGAAATGCCCCGTTCTCATCCCTTTTTGAACAAGGACTTGAAACTTTGTGAAGGAAGGGGATTATCCGAGTCATCATGTTTCTTATTCGTTTAGTTAAGCTACAAGACTACTGTCTACTTTGCTTTCGGACTAAACCTATCAAACAAATCCCAACACGATACTATTGACCTCCTTCATATTATCCAGACATCAGAGAGTTAGAAAATTTCTGCAAAAGAAAGCAAGAGAAACATTTATTATTCTCCCCTGAAATTTCCACGACTAAGCAAGATGGAGAAATTTCTTAACTGTAAATATATATATATATATATATATATATATATATATATATATATATTATATATATTTTTTTTTATTATTTTATTTTATTTATTTTTATTTTTATTTATATTTTTTATTATATATGAAAAATGGCGAAGGACGATGGAACATACAGAAAAGAAAGAAAAGAAGAAAATAACGAAAGAAATATAAACAATATGTATAGAGATTGTTTTAAGGAAAACGAGTTTAAAATGATATTAATCCCAACATCGAGATCAATTCATAAAAACGAGGTTTATCAAAAGTTTTCGTGAAAATATCTATTTTTTGATTTTTTGTATCAAGGAGAATAATATTAATGAAACCCTTTTCCTGAGCATCACGGATTGCATGAATTCGTGTCTCGATGTGCTTGGTTCGGGAATGATGAATAGGGTTCTTGGCGATGACGATGGCTGCTTCGTTGTCACAGAACCACGGTGTATAGAGAAAGTTGATCCCATAGTCAATTATCTGGTGCTGAATCCAGAGCACTTGTGAACAATAGCTGGAGGCAGCAATGTATTCTGCTTCTCCCGTAGAGAGAGAGACAGTGGTCTGTTTCTTGCTTTGCCATGATACCAAACAATTGCCCAAGTATTGACAGCCTCCAGTAACCGACTTTCTGTTTAACTTGCAGCCATTAGAATCACTGTCAGGATACCAAAGACCTAAACGAGAAGAGCCTTTAAGATAATGAAAGATCCGTTTGACATCCTTTTCATGAGACTCCTTCAGGGCAGATTGGTATCGAGCACAATATCCTACAGGAAAGTGTTGGATCTTATATGCCCAAGACACATACAAGATTGATGTGGTTATAACGTTATGATCCAAGTCGGGTCATACCCAATAACAAGCTAAACAAACACCAATAAATATTCATTTATTGATGAGATCAAAAAAATAAATATTGACACCAATTTAGAAAATGGGTTTTCTAAAACATTGCATTTGAAATAAAAGAAACAAATTATATGGATAATTTGTTCATGAGAAATTATTTGTTACACTATTTAAGTAAGTTGAATAATAACAAATAATAGTGTGATAATGTTATAAAATTAAAAGAGTTTTTAATTTTATAAATCTTATGATTAAAGAGTGCAAATTTTATAAAGATGAAAAATGGGGGAAACCCATTTTAAATAGGCCAATTCGGCCGCCCCCTTGCATGGGGTTTTGGGTGGATACCCTTGGTTTAATACAAGACTTCTCCTTCCTTGCACACTTCCTAGAAAATCACACTTTCTCTCTCTCACACATGCAAGAAGCTCCCTTCTTTCTTCTCTACTAAAAATTTCAAATTTTTGGCTGAAAAGGATCTCATCTTGGCTGGATTTTCGGATTTTGCAAGAAGGACTAGTGTTTTGGTGTCCAACTACCTAACAAGTTAGGTGTTTGCTAAGGCTTGTCGGTATACAAGCTTGAGGCTTTCTTCCTTGAGGGCTGGACATTCAAGAGCATCATCATCTTCATCTTATCCATACTTCATCATTTTGTTCTTGAAAGATAGTTTCAAGAACACCCTATGGTTGTTCTTTTCGTTTTGATAGCATATCATTTCACATATATATTTGATCCTTATTTATGGGTTTTGTTTTGGTTAAAAACGGTTCAAAAGTTTCAGATTATATATCACCTTTTAACCTCTATAATCCGCTGCGTTTTTGAAGTTTAAATGGTTAAACTTGCTTTGACAAACATGTAACAAAACCCAACACAAAGGTGATGTCAGGATGACATGCTGTAAGATACATAAGGGAACCAATCATGGATCTGTAAAGATGAGGATCAATGGATTTCCCATTCTCATCAGGAGTGAGGCAAGTTTGAGCAGTGAAATGAGTGAACTCAGGAGAGGCATCATCCATCTTGAATTTCTTCAGATCTCTTTAATATACTTCTCCTGATGGATGATAATTCCCTATGGCTTTTGTTCAACTTGCAACACGAGGAAAGAGCACATCTCTCCCATCATGCTCATTTCAAATTGAATGCGCATGACCTCCTCAAACTCCCGACACAACATCGTATTGGTGGAGCCAAAAATAATGTCATCAACATAAACTTGAACAATAAGCATCTCATCATCGACATCCTTCTTAAATAATATCATATCGATGGTGCCACGAGAAAAACCATTACTTAAGAGATACTGTGTTAAGGTCTTATACCAGATTCGAGGAGCCTGATGGAGACCGTAAAGAGACTTATTAAGCTTGTAGACCTTGTCTTGAAAGTATGGATCCTTAAAACCAGGTGGTTGGCACACATATATCTCCTCGTCAATGTCTCCGTAAAGAAATGCACATTTGACATCCATCTGATAGACTTTGACCTGCTTATGGGCTGCATGTGCCAAAAAGATTCTAATGGCTTCAAGACAGGCAACAGGAGAAAAGACTTCTGTGTAGTCAATCCCTTCTTCTTGAGCAAATCCTTGGACCACCAATCTGGATTTGTTTGTTACCATAATGCCACGGTCATCGGGTTTGTTCTTGAACACCCATTTCGTGCCAATTAGGCATTTGTTTGGTGGAAGATCGACCAGAGTCCACACCTTGAGTTTTCGAAACTGTTGCAGCTATAGTTGCATTGATTCAACCCAGCAAGGGTCCTGAAGAGGTGCATGAACATTTTTAGGGATGATTTGTGATATAAAACAAGAGAAGAGACAAACGTTAATCAAACCAGATTGACTCCGCGTCCGAACTCCATCAGTGATAGATCCTATGATGTTATCATGTCGATGATCTTTAAGGGTTTTAAAATCAATAGGCATAGGTAGGATATGTGTGGATGGTTGGCTAAAGGGTTGTTGATGAGTAGATAAAGTTGAGGTGGATGGTAAGGTAGAGTGAATTGGAGAGATGGGAGATGTCAGCTGAGGTGTGGTACATGTAGGTGATGAGGGAAGGGATGCTGAAACAGGTGAAGGTGGAAGGTCAAATGATGATGAGGAAGATGCAACATTAACTGATGTTGCATCGCTTGCAGAAGTGGTAGGAAGGACTTGAGGGTCACAGGTAATGGAGTTGGAGGATTGATATTTGTTTGAACATTGGAAACAGACGCATCATCATAGAAAATTGGAAGATTAAAAGACAAACACCGTATCGGAATCAAAAACCCATGTTGGTTCAGATCGAACATCAGAGGAATTAGATTCCTGCCAATCAACATAGAAGGACTCTTGAACAATACGTGTTCTCATGTTATATACTTGATAAGCCTTTTGAGAAGAAGAATAACCAACGAAGTAATATTCATCATACACGACACCGAATTTCGTCTTTTGCGCCTGCGTATTCAATAAAGTACAAGAGCAGCCGGATGGTCGAAAGAAGTCAATTAAAGGCTTTCTCTTATGAAATAGTTCATAAGGAGTTTTCATTTTGTCTTTGACTATCAACACCCTGTTCAGAACGTATGAAGCACAATTCACTGCCTCAGCCCAAAAGATGATGGGTAATGAGTGTAAGGATTCCTAGAAGTCTGATGCAGCCAAAACACTCTTGTACTATCTACTGATCATAACGACTAAAGAAGACAACAGCTGAAGGTAACAGCTGAAGACAACAGCTAAAGGTAACAACTGAAGACATCAGCTGAAGACAACAGCTGAAGGTAACAGCTGAAGATATCAGCTGAAGACAACAGCTGAAGACAACAGCTGAAGACAACAGCTGAAGACAATAGCTGAAGACATCAGCTGAAGACAAAGTCTGAAGACAAAGTCTGAAGACAGTTTTCAGTAGTTGACACAACAACTGAAGAAGTACTCTTCAGTAGTTATGATGATCCTCTTTCAGTAGTTATCACAACAGCTGAAGAAATATTCTTCAGTAGTTGTGATGGTCTTCTTTCAGTAGTTCTATGAAATGATCAAGTCCTCCTGTATGCTGCATAGAACATGTAAGTAGAACTGCTGAGGAAATTTTACACCACTTCAAAAATATTCTAAGTGTAAAATCTTCTGAAGCCAAGACCAACATCTTCAGAAGCCAGAAATGAAGTCTTCCTTAGCTTCAAGACAAAGTCTTCCGAAGCCAAGAAACCAAGACAGATTCTTCCGAAGACTTTTATCATACATTCTTTTATTTGATGTACTTTTTCTGAAAAGCTGAACCACTTTGTCGCTGCCCACACTCGTTGGTCACCAACTTATATGAGTTGGTGAAAAGGTCCATGCTTTAGGAAAACTGTACATTGAGGTCTTGGGTCATACCTTTCTACTTTATGTACTTTCATCCTTTTTGTAATACATTAGGATGTGAGCTATGGCATGCCATAGTCACTAGCCAAAAGGCAATCTGCCTTTTGACTCTACATGGATTGTGTTGTCTAGTTCATGTATCC
>BJCO01362524.1:0-12376 GCA_018326465.1 Flaveria floridana
TTCACACACAAACAACTTTTCAAGTGTGATTTTTAACGACTTTTCACCACAGAATCACTGATTAAGTTCAATTAGATTCATTTTAGTTCAATTTTGTCAGTTTTCGTTCACGTTTTAATCCAAATTTGATTAGAATTCAATCAAAGTTTACGAATTCAGTCCAAAGTAATCAATATCTTTGAAATTAGGGCAGCACAACAGCACCAAACTGGAATATCAAGTAACCAAATGCGAAAATCGCATGAAGAACATATAAAATCGATCAAATGCTTCTCCAAATCTTGGTTCTAGAGCCAAATGCTCTGATACCAATTGTAAAATCCTGTAAAACTCACAAAGATCAATCAACCAAGATCTCAATCTCAAGAACGCGGAATATTAATGAGATTGGAATAAGAAACAATCAATTCGACAAGTAAACTTCATATATTCGATAAACACAACTGATTACAGTCTTGTGCGAATGCACAGAGTGAATATAAAATGATCTAGAATTGAACTTACCCATTACAAAAATAAAAACAAACTATTTATACTAAATACAGACTCTCGCGCGACATGGCTTTTCGCGCGGAAGACCATTTCGCGTGACTTTGTTCTTCGCGCGACTCTGATCTTTAGAAGCCATCTTTATTCAACGTTAATTGTTTTGCCGAGTCTTTGATAGTCCTCTACAGTTTTTTTAGCGTAATTGTATAAGTGTAAACATGAAATTTTAGAAACTTAAACAGAATGAAAGTTAAATAGTGTTAAGGGAAAATGTAAACGTTGAAAGTTAAGTGGAAGAAAAACAAGTATAAAGAAAGAGTTTTGTAATTTTTTTTCATGACTTCGATGATCGAAAGGACAATAATGCAACTTTGTTTTGTTTGAGAGAGAAAAAAACAAACAAACAAGAAATTCCACCCCAAAGGCCAAGACCCATCATTATTACCCCAATCTACTATCAAATATCGAACACAATTTTGTTTTTACATTATCATGAACCGTAAAAAAAGTAAAATAAATAAATAAATAAACCAGATTTTACAAAAATCCACTTGCACATGTTGAATGATTAACCAAAAGTCTTGTAATGGAATATATGGAAGTCAAGATTAAGTGGAATGAAGCCTTGTCGATGACATTTGAACACCATCACATGTATAGATACAATTCTATGTTTGACGTATCTATGTTTGACGTATCGAGTCAGAGAACATTCTTCTTAAAATTGGTTGTGCGTGTTAACGATTGGAAAATCTTACGAGATGAAACAAAATGTTGATGCAAAATTCGAAGATCGCAATACAATGATTTTGAAAATAAGTTATGATTCGTACAAAATTAAAGTATTTTGAATTAAAAAAAAATACTACTAAAATTAAGTTGGAATTTATTCTAGAAAAATACCATAAAAGAGTTATGTAACAACCAAGTTATACATATAATAAGCAATTTAACAAACTATATACGTAGATAAGTTACGTATAAATAATAATCAAATTGTATACATGTAACAAAAGTTTCAATGTTATTTTTTAAATACCAATACCATACTCAAATTAAAAATAAAAACATTTCAAACTTGTTAGAGTAATATTTATGAAGAATAATAATGTTAACCAACAAAGTAATCAGATCCTATCATGGTATACATTAATAATTGATGTATTTTAAATGTAAACTACACGGATGTATGACTTGTCACTTAAAAAAACAATGATTGTTACTTTAAATTTTAATCTTGCCAACTTTAAAATACCTATCTAAAATAATATAAAAATAAATTTAGTTAAAATTATGATTTATCTATAAGTTTTTCTGGATTTTCTCATTGAAATGGATTTTTCTCTTCTTGATTCACACACATACACTATTTTTTTTATCAATAATCTCACCTATTTACATGTTAACAAAGATCACATTACTCGGTTCATCGATGCCCACGTCAACCAACACTTAACCTTAACTTAATGAGAGAAAAAGTAAACATTTTGCATTTAGGGGTATTGGACTTTTATATATCTTCAAATTACAATCAGCTGATAAAAAAATCACTTCCACTACAGAGGGTAAAAGTTGAACTACCATTAGATGGTTCACCTAATTGATAGTATCTAATGAGATAATCATAGTTAAAAGGACTTTTCACACACTAGCTTCTAAGCACTTTCTTTGAGTATGAAAGTAATCCTATGGCAATAAATTAGTAAGAATATTTGTTAACCGATTCATACTACCAGACTCAACACTATTAATTCGATGTGATATTTTCTAATCTTCTCTAAGAAAAATAATATTATTGTGAAATAGTTTCACTATAAAATGAAAAATAAATCACATGTCTAAATGATCACGTGCTTAAAAGTATCTTATATAGAAAAAACTAGTATTAAGTTCCACCGTTGCGGTAGGAGCGTAAATCCGTGCCAAGAAGCATAAATATCGCACCACCGTCAGCGAACATCCACACCGAAATAAATCGTATTAAAATAAAAACGTAAAAATAAATCCAAATAGAAAGAAGGCGCCGTAAAAACATTGAACAATGTACGGAAACGTAAAACATTAAAAATAATAACTAAATCGATGTAGGACCCACACTTCACGATGAGGTTGTTGAACATGATAAAATAGGCCTAATAACGTTGAACCACATGCACATATTACGACATGTTAACTCATAAAATTTAAACAAAAATTTAAAAATAAAAAAATTTGTAAAAGATTAAAAATATAGGAAACAAAGTTAAAAGAAAAAATTATCCGGGTTAAGTGTAAAGGATAAAAAAGATATGGGATTTAAAGAAAAAATATTAAAAGAGTTAGATGGTTGTATCATATGCATAATAATATGTACATAAAAGTTAGTAATTAGAATATATACAATGAGATATATAATTAACTATAAAGATGAAGAGAGATTTATCATTTGTTTTTGAAATTGAAATCATCACGTACGGGGTGAGTTTTTATAGTATTTTGAGCCTCTCATACATGGTGTTCACGAGTCGAGCTGAAGCGAGCTGATCTTTGCTCGTACCTGACTCGTTTCTAAATCAAACTGAGCCGATCGGCTCGTTTACAACCAAACGAAAAAACGAATGAGCATTTTTCGAGCGTTAATTTTTTATTGAGCGTCGAACAAGGGCAAACGATCGGCAAAAATTTGTACAACTCAACTATGTAATATGTCATCCGATTTGTATTGAAATAAAAGACGATGAAAATGTTAGGTGTTAAGTTCCAATAACTTAAAATCTAATCACAATTCATAAAATAATATTTTTATGAAAAACAATACGTGGTGTCTGATGATAAAGCTAAGGCTGTAGCCAATGTGGCTGTAAGTATACTGTAAAGAACGATGTGTGAGAGTGGAAGTTGATTCACTAATAGTATGAGCTGGGTAAAATTTTGCTCATAACCACTTAGTATTTCACTTTATGATTAGTCTATTTTTTTATTAGGTTGATTGATCTAATATGTGTAAATATAGTTGTATAAGTGTAAATAATAAACCAAATATAATAGAGTTCTATGTATAAACTATGTATATGATGAAAATAAAAAATAATTCTAGCCGAACCGAACCAGCAGACCTGTATCGTTCGTGGCTCGTTTACAAACCGATCTAAGCCTATCGGTTCGTTGATAACATGCATGTTGAAGGATATATAAGTAAATTATCCACTACTTTTAAAAGTTTTATTTTTAACTTTGAAAACCTACATTATAACCCCCTTAAGTTTAGTTATAGATATATTTTATATTATAAACTTATCTATCTGTTATTCATTCATCATTTTTTTGTTTTAATGCATAAATATTAAAATATAATATTATATAAAATTTCAAATATACCATTATGACGTGTTTTATATAAGTTTTTATATAAATTGAATTTAAAACAGAGTTGTACGTATAAATGTAGGGCTGCAAACGAACTGAACGTTCGGCGGAAGTTCGTTTTGTTCGTTTATTTAGTAAATGAACGAACACGAACAAGAAAATTTTATTCGTTTAGTTAAACGAACGAACATAATCACAAGCCGCGTTTGTTCATTTATGTTCGAGAACATTTGATAATATGTTCGTTTATTTTCGTTTATGTTCGTTAATGTCCATTCGTAAACGTTCGATAATATGTTTGTTTATGTCCGTTAATGTGTTGGTTTATATTCTTAATTTTTGTGTCAGGTATTTTTGTAACTATTATATCAAGTATTTTTTTTTGAAATTTATGTTAAGTACTATTTATATTTTATTGATTTTGTGTAATGTTTGTAATAAAAATATATATTTTATTCTAAATTAAATCTATAATCATTTGTATTTGTTTGCGTTTATTAGCTTCCTTATGTTTGTGATGTTCATGAACAATTGTTTGTCTATGTTTGCTTTTGTTTGTGTTCATTTGTGTTTTGTAAGTGTTCGTGAACAATTCATGAACATGTTTATTTTCTTAATGAATGAGCACGAACAAAGAATCATGTTCGGTAATGTTCGTAAATAGTTCATTAACAAGTTTATTTTTTAACGAACAAACACGAACAAGGCCTTGTTCATGTTTGTTCGGCGTGTTTGTTCGGTTCGTTTGCAGTCCTATATAAATGTACAAGAAATCAAAATACAAACACGCAAGTTGTCAAATCTAATTTAACATTTTGATTTTTTATAGTTTCTTTTTATTTTCTTCTTACAACTTTTAAGATGTGATATTTAATAAAATCCAAATTTATATGTGCTTTTTTATGGTTATTAACATTCCGACGCAAATTTTTAATGAATTCTATTTAACATAAAGTTCCAAAGATCTAAATGATATCGTTAAATCGCATGTGTTTGCAATGGTTTTATTATTTTATATAAAGTTTTGGATATTATCAATGACATCTGTGTTTCGTTTTCCTTGTCTAGAGATATGTATGTTATAAGCGCCCCCTTCAGCATAGGCCAGGGGTTTGAGATAACGTTTTAATTTTAGTTTTTTCATGCTTACCGTAACACTATGTTTCGTCTTTTTATATAAGGTTTCACATGTTATCAACAAGGTTCAAAATTTATTTTCTTATATAATATTGCGTATGTTATTAAAGTTTCTTTCAATCAGACAATTCATGACGACATTAAGATCAGTTTTTCTCTTGGTTTTACGCCTTCACTGTAATACTTTGTCTTATTGTCTTAATATTATATACCATTAATTCGTAATTCACGTAGTCGATCGCACAGCGATCACGCCGATATCTACTCTTATGCTCCATATTATTTTTTATGGCTATGTATACATACATGTATTATACTATAAGTCAATTACAAAGGCAAGTTACATATCCACTATACCCCTATGAGATTTACTTCACCTCTTAAACATTAAATGTTTTAAGTATACCATCTGTACTCTATGTGTGTGTCATATATGCTTTAATCTATTAATTGTGTACTAATTTAATTTTTCTTCGATAACCTTTATTCTTTTAACTTTTTTTAACATAAACTAATTAATGGTTGTGTTTAATTTTATATTGACATTCGGGCATATATTATGTTAAAAACGGAGTTGTTCTAAAATCAAGATATTTTTGGTTCGTAGGTTATATTGGCTGACGATAACATGCTGATACCTTGAAGAATGAACCGATACCAAGTAATAAACATTGGTCCCGTTAGATATTATCTATGTATGTATCGACCTCTAGAACCGAATCACCTAAACTTCATATATATCTATATATATTTAACCACATTAATGTTAGCGTCACAATTCGTATAACAAAATGCGCTAACGCATCGCATCACACAAGCTTAATTCCTAGTTATATCTTAATTTCTATATATATGATTTAGTAATATACTAATATCCATTAACACGCCTTGTATTGTAAAGAAGACAATTTCCCTAAAAAAAATCAGGTAAATGATTATTTATTTATAGATTTAATATTACTTTAAATAAATAAATTTTAGATATATAAAAAAAAGCAAATTGAAAGGATCAACACAATAACAATAATCAATCTCGTGAGGAGAATGCGTAATGTAATCGCTCACGGTAAGAAGATGAAGTAGAATCAAACGAACATGAACACAATTGTAAATAATTTCCAATATATTGCTCTCTGATTTTAAGTGAATTACAGTAAATATAAAAATCAAAAAATGATAAAAGCTTTCTAACTACATTACAAAACTTCTATATATACTAAACTATAAGTTTTCACGCTAATCAACAAGTTCTCGCGCGACTTGAGGATGGCGCGCAAGAAACAAATTGTCGCGCGCGAAGCAAATTGTCGCGCGAGAAGCAAATTGTCACGCGAGAAGCAAATTGTCGCGTGGCAACTTGAACTCATCGCTTGACTTGATCTTCTTCTTCATCTTGATTTGAATCCCCGGTCCTCTAAGTTCAACCCCTACAATATCTCCCCATAGGCTCGGTTAATCAATGTGTTAAAAGTCGATGTCTGCAAACTTGTAACTGCCCTCATACGTATACATCTTGTTGTCCAGGGCCTTCGTAATCAACCAACCGAACTGTGCTGCCAAAAAATGAACCGATTCATCAACTGCAATCGGACAACCCTGCAACCTCATCAGGTCGTCCCTTCCAAACTTAAGCAGATCCACAGGGTCGATGATACGGTAATCTTTATCCACACAATGTATTAATGCATGGCCTTCTCCTTGTCACAACTCCACCACATAAGCATAGACAAGTTGTAAACTAGCAATGGAGTGTGTATAGGGATCTTCCTCACATACCTCGGATGCTTATAAACCCTTATCTTCATTGGCTTGTTAGTGTTTGAGTCAATCCGGGTCTTATCTTCAATGACTTTATATTTGGCTATTTTAAAGTACTTGAAGTTGGTTTTGCTGTGTCTCCAAACCATATTCCCTACCTAGTTTCCCTTTCCATAGTCACTTGGATTAATAAACGAAACACGACCTATTGCATATAAATTTGATGCTTTAAGTGTATGAAAGTTGTGTTCATCTTGATAATACTTTATCGCCCCAGCTCGTCTCTTAATCACATACATCTTCTTTTTAGCATCATACGCCTAACTAAGTATCAGTTCTGAGTTTCCGTACCTTGTGAGAGGTTTGGAATGTCTCAGCGTGTGTATATGACCTGCCAATGGAGGAGCCATAATTGTAATATTCCCGACCTGATGTACAACACTTTGTCCAGTTTGATCTGTCGTCTTGTCAGTCGTTTTACCAGCACTTGTCTCTCCAACTATCTCTCCTTCTTCGATCAAGATATCAGAAAATAATTTATTATGACTATTTCTGAATATATCTGTATAGTCTATTGTCTCCTCTAAGTCATCAAATGAAACAAAATCTTCATCTTCTTCCTAAGAAATCAATCTTTCCTGGAAAAAGTAAAATTATTTCTCATAAGCCGCTTCTATAGCAGGATCTAAAAGTGTGTAGTCAACTGTATCATTAGGACTTGGTCCGGAGACATTATCAATACCTGATGATCCAAAAGCACCAGTAGCAGCAGTCATATCACCCATTGATCATCTTCCTCATCCTTTTTATCATCATCTCTATTATTATCATCTCCTTCATCACCGTCATCACCATCATCATCCTCATCATCATCATCATTCTCTTTATTAATGAATCCATAATCTTCTAGATCTAAATCATCATCATCATCAACTGGATTAGGAATAGGTATAACATGCTCGGTCTCTACAAACACCTCTCCGGTAAACTATACTAGTAGATCCTCAGTAGCCTGCATAGTAATAGTAGATGAAGGCTCTTAATCAACATCAATAGCGTCTGTTGTCCTTTTTCTTTCAACAGAATCAACAACACGCTCTGTATCAATGATAGGATCATCAGTAAGTTCAGAACCAGCAGTTTGTTGTCTACTAGATACTCCAACTTCCATGGTATGTAATGACGAATCGACATGGTAAATGAGATCTTGTAGGTTTTGTTCCATGATCTGTACATAAATAAACATAAAGTGTTGCTGGCCCTCTAAGCTCTTTATCCTTTCATTTTTCTCTTCTAAACTCTTGTACAAATCAGTAATCAGCTGTGTCCCTCTCAAACATCACCTTTTTTAAAGCACTAACCCTCTGCTCTAAAGTAACCCTGGTAGATGAAAATGATGCCGACTCTCGTTACTACGAGGCTCTGGAGTTGTATTTAGAAAATCAGCTTCTTCAAATCAGTTGTCATGAGTTTAAGCCCTTAGTGGTGTCCTCAATATATCATCAGTATTGGGCATAGAAGATGAAGTTATAGTTGTTGACTTTGTAATAATTACAGGTGTAGAAGGCTCACCAACAGTGATAGGAATATCTGACATAGGGACATCATCAGTCAATACAGTGGTCATTGGGGTCTGATGCTTTCTCAACACTCGTCGTCCTCTACCCATCCCATATGGACTATCTCCTACCCTCCTGGCCATTCTCTTCTTTTTGCCTCTAGTATTGGGTTCTTCCTCGGGGACAAAATCAGCATCACGTTCCTCACGTTCCTCACGTTCCTCACGTTCCTCAGCATGAGTTTTCCAGGAGTTTCTTGCACACTAGGATGTTTTGCAAAAATATAAGGCACATTCCCTATCTGATCATTGTCAGTCTCACTTCCACTTTCAGTGAACCAAGCATTCACCTCATCCATATCAGATCTTTCAACAACTTGAGAACTTTCTGGAGCCTCTTAAGCTGTACTAGTGAAAGTAGCAGCTATGTTAGCTTTATCAGTTTGAGTAGTCTCATGTGGTCTTGCTTCTGCTTGGAAACCTTCAACAAACCTTGCAAGCTTAGAAAAATGGGATCCATCCCAAGCCTTCCCTCAAGCTTTTATCAAATATGTGAATGTCTTTCTTCATCACCATAATAGCATAGGTGGATGAATCAAACATTGCTAACTCAGGATGAGTAGCATTCACTATGATCTGTAGGAATCTAGGGTACATGATAAACTTTTTACCCATATTGGCTATCATGTTCTTCTGCATCTTAAAAAATATATCCTTGATACGTTATAGGCTAAATCATCAACCAGAGTTACCAGCAGTGATCCGGACATAACACTTAGACTATCCATCCCAGCTTTTAGGTTGCTGAGACAATGAATCACCATATGAAACAAGTACTTCCAAACTGGATGTAAGTACTTCTCTAGCGATGGATATCTATGGCTATATCCCATCCTGACTAGACAATCCTTAGTTGCGTCATCATCGATCTTCACCGAAGCATTAGACTGATCCTCTAACAGTAGTACACTATTAATCACCTCTACTATAATAACCACCCTCATGCCTTTAATATTGGCAGATATACACGGCTCTCCATCTGTATTTATCTCATTGGCTGCTGTAAGGCCGAACTTTTCGATGACGTGAGTGTATATGATGGGATTTGCTGACATAGCATGATGTATCCTAGATGTCTTAAGACCCTTAATTAGAGATTTGAATAATTCTTTCTCTTCTTGTATATCTCCAAGATAAGCTATAGCATTATGGCTTTTATTGAAAACCATAGGTATCGCCATCTGAAACATTAAACACACTTGATAAGTGCACACAGAACTTAGAAACTTTTAGACTTAGAAAAATTTCAACACTTAGAAAATTCTGAAAAATTAAACTTCTCGCGCGAAAACTCTAAGTTCTCGTGTGAAAACATCATGTTTTTAGATTTAACTTTTCGCGTGACAAGTAAAGTTATCGCATGAAATTGAATTTGACTAGAAGTCAACTTCTCGCGAGACAAGTCTACTTTCCACGCGAGTAGTTCTGTGTAATTTTGAAAGTTTTCGCGTCTGTACATATTCAAAGAACTTTTCGCGCGACAAGTCTGTGATCTTTAAGATTTTCAATCTAACTTTTTCAGAGTGTTTTAACCAATAAAACATGTTTATTAGGCGTTCTTTAAGTCATTATTAAGGTTAATTATGTTTAATTTGTTCAATTTAACATTTATTAGTCCTTTTAACAATCGGTTAAGAATCAAACACATTCAAATCGTTGCTATTAACATCAATATACCTTGATAAGTGATTCGTAATCAATAGGCGACCACAATGAACAATGTTATCAAGTTTAAAATGGTTCTGACACTTAAAATTTTAAGAGTAAATTTTCAGAAGAAGTTATGTGTGATAAGGAGTTTTTGCACAACTGTTGAATATATAGATCTTTGACTTCTCAAGTTCCCGCATATTGAACTTTTCGCACCTTTTAAACCTTTCGAGCGAAAAGTTCATTTTTTTCTTTGAACTTTTGAACTTTTGATTTTTCAATTTAATCATTTTATTAAGCCTATTGATTTATTAATTTTTTATGAAAATGATTATGTTTAACTCAGTGTTTACAATTATTCAAACACCCTTAATTATTTTGAATTTTTTGTAAAACTAAAACAAGTAAACAAAATACACTTTTAACAAAAATCAATTTGACATAATAACTATTTAATAACTTATTTTTAATAAATTTTCAAGTATAGGATCATATTTTTTAGAAATTAATCATTAACATCATCCAACATTATTATACATAAGACTGCCTATGTGGATTGTCAATATATTATGTCCACGTTAATCTTAGACTTCAAGTTTTACTTAGACACATAAGTTGTGATATTTATTATGGTTTGATTAAATCATACGAATTCAGTGAATCCCACAATCAAAAATTTTGCAAAACCCTTATCCAGCTTCAAGATACTTTTGAAGATTTCAAGTCACCCTAAGTTAACTTAAACCTTTCACTTCTAATCAGCTTTCTCATAATCAATTATTTCCTTTAACAATATCTATTTGAAGCATAACTAGCACGAGAAATGTTTTTGAACATAGAACATAGAATATTAACAAGTTTTAGGACTTATTAACAACTAGTCGGACTTATGTTTTGCCCTCGCAAGAGGTTTAGGACTTATATGCCAAGTCGGACTTACATGCCGCATCTTTTGATTTTGTCTCCTGTGTCATAACATATTCTCAAACAAGAAAAATATTATCATATAGTATGGATGTCTATGACATATCTTTTATTATTATTCTAATTGTCATCTTTTATTCCTAAATGACCTTTTTGTCTTCTTTTTGCTCCTTTGTATTTTTGTTTTTCATTCGTATACAATTTTTTATATTTTAATTTTTACATATATATACATTATCTGAAATAAGCTGAGTCGGAAAGTAACTTGCTTGAGTATGACTAGACTATAACTCTCAGTCTGTTTTAGTATGGAATCAGTGTTATCACAAAACCTTGATGAGTTACCCATTTCAGTTATAGAAAGTTACTTTTTAGTGCATCACAGAACATTGTTCTTTTCATTCTTGAACGTCAAGCCTATCAACATATCAAACATAATCCAAGTCAGTTTCTTATATGCCTTAGGGTGTAATGAATCAAAATAAAAAAAATGTACTATCTTTCCTATATAATCTTGAAAATTTAATTTTCTCAATATTTGAAAAGTAAAATCTTTTTATACTTTTTCTTCAAACTATTTACTTCCTCTAAGAACAAAATCTTTTTCAAAGTATTTTCAAATTTTATCCCCCTAAAATTGTGATTATCTAAGACAAAAAATGACAATTTTAACTAAAAAAAGAAAAATATGTTGTAAAGGGTGAAAGAATAAGTATTAAACAAAGTTAATCTTTCCCAAATATTGGACTAAAAAGTCAAATCTGGAATGATCAAACGTCTTAGTAAAGAAATCAACAATGTTGGCATCTAAGGAAACTAATTCCAAACAGATAAGTTTGCGTTCAAAACAATCACGGATAAAATGCACACGGATGTCGATGTGTTTTGTCTTTGAATGTTGAATCAGATTCTTCACAATGTTCAATACTGCAGTATTGTCACACAAAGTTTTTGTGTCATAGATGTTAAAGTCATAATCAAGTAGTTGTTGTTGAATCTGAACAATTTATGAACAACAACTTGATGCAGCCACATCTTCAGCCTCTACAGTTGATGTGAATACCGTTTGCAGCTTCTTGCACTGCCATGAAATCAACCGATTGCCAAGAAATTGACAACCCCTAGTGATTGATTTCTTGTCCAAATTACATTCTGCATAATCACTGTTACTATAAGCATATAAATTGGAATTGGAATTCGTAGGATACCAAACATCGAGTATTGGTTGACCCTTGAGATATTTAAAAATCCTCTTGATAGCTTTCATGTGAGATTCCTTCGGATTACTCTGATAACGTGCACACTAAAAAACAGGAAACATGATGTCAAGTCTGCTTGAGTAAGATACATTAGAGATCCGATCATTGATCGATACATATGTTGGTCAACATCTTTTCACGTGCGATTTGGTGTTAAAGTAGGACGAGAAGACATAGGATTAGGAAATGCATTAGA
>BJCO01362531.1:0-10838 GCA_018326465.1 Flaveria floridana
AAGAAAAAACAAAATCATATTTAAACATCATTTAAAATAAAATCAAATCAAAACATAAATTATTAATCAACCCCACTCTAAATCTTCAATAAGATAAACAAAGCGTCTCTTGATCTTCAAATTATTTTCAAAACACATTTTGGTACATGAAAATATGGATTCTAGATTAAAATAAATGAAATGGAACGTAACTCTCCGACCTTGGTCGTCAATATCCTTTAAATAGGTGTTTTTAGGGTTTTTGTTGGCTCTCTTCGTACGCTCGATATCAGCTTCATAGGCCGTATCGTCTTAATATAAGGCGATTGTTTATTTTGAAATCTTGATCAATAAATCATTGGTGCACGACTGTATTCCTTGTATATGCCACGTATCCAAATGGTTGAATTAACCTTGTCGCATGGATCTAATTTTTCCTCGATGGTAACCAAATTGTTTGTAGGTGATAAGAAGCAAAAGAAAGGAGAAACAACATGAGAAAGATTAGAAAGAAATTAGAATAATAAAATGATGTAAAAACTTGATGAACATCATTAATGGTAAAAAAAGTGAGGCATGATTATGTGAAATGCAAGGAAATAAGTACTCAAAGAAACAACATCCCGGGATAAGAGAACATTATTTGATTGAAGATTGTAAAGTTTGTAAGTCTTTATTACAAAAGGGTGACCAATAAAGATGCAAGGAATACTTGACTAAAATTCATCCCTTCCTTATAAAGGAGTGGATGCATAATAAAGATAGCCAAATGTCATGACCCGGCTAAAAGCAAATCATTTTTCCCATATTCTGAAAGTTTCTGGAAACATACTGAGGCATATAGGGTTGTATGGAAGTCTCCAGAACAGCCTAAAATGTTCTGGACATGGAAGGGACATAAGGAAGCATCTAGATCAGCCATGAAACATCAAGAGTAATCAAGATACTTCCCTAGAAATATCTAGAAGGTGGGCTACCAAGAAGGCTCTAGAAAGACCTTCAAAGATCCATGAGAATATCTTGTAAATATTATAGTTTTAAAATACTCTAGATCAAGAATGATCTAGATACATGGACAAGTATAAATAGGTGATGTTAGGATCATTTGTAAGCACCCAAAAATACATACAAGTCTTGTGTAATCTCTTGTAACTCACTCTTATAAACAACCTTGTAAGCAATACAAAAGCATTTGTATTACGAGCTTGTAAACGCTTCCGCATCGTAACTTCAATTGTTACTTCATTTGGGTCACAAAGGCTGAACTTAGAGCAAGTCTAAGTGTCGCACGAGAGTCAAAGAAGATCACTCCGTGACAAGTGGTATCAGAGCAAGGTCGGTTCTTTTGGGAATGGCAACCAAATCAAGCAAACTTGTAACTGTTGAAGATAAACGAGGTCGAGATGAATCCCAAAAGGGATCAAAGAAGGATCGAGGTACATCCAAGGACCGTACCTTAGAAAAAAGAGTCAGTGACATGGAGGCAGGCCTTGTCAAAACAGGATCGCAAGTTGACATCTGTCTCCAACGCTTACACTCATTTGAAGAAGATTTCAGTAAGCTCCGAGAAGGACTCAAGGCTGCTATAGAGCTACTTCGAGATGAAGTAAAGCTGATGATCAAAGATGCAATTAAAGATGTTACTACCAAGCTACAAAAGGACATGGATGAGCTGTCAAGCGACATGCATCGAAGTCTAATGGGCTTGGAAGCTAAAATTGTAGATTGCAATAAAGCCATGATCACGACTGGAGGTAACGTCATGAACTTTACTCCAAGAGTCAAAATTCCCAAACCATCACCGTTTATGGGCAAACGGGAAGCTCGGCCAGTTGATGACTTTATTTGGGAAATGGAGCAGTACCTAGGAGGGGTACAGATCCTTGATGACGCCACTAAAATCAAGACAGACACTATGTATCTCAAAGATATAGCAGCTTTATGGTGGAGACGTTGAAGTGTGGACATCGAACGAGGTACATGCTCGACCAAAACTTGGGCTGAGTTCATCCAAGAACTCAAAAGACAGTTTTATCCTGTAAACACTGAGCACGAAGCCAGAAGTCGACTTCGTAAACTCAAGCAAACCGGGACCGTCAAGGATTATGTTAAAGAGTTTACAACACTTGTCCTTGAGATCCTGGACTTATCGGATAAAGACTCCCTTTTCTACTTTCTCGATGGTCTGCAATCATGGGCCAAGATTGAGTTGGATCGACGAAGTGTTCAGGATCTTGCCACAGCCATTGCAATAGCTGAAAGCTTGATCGATCACAAAGAAAAACGACCATATAGACCCATGAATAAGGAAAGTGACGATGAGAAAGGTGGGGGAGTAAAGCCTAATCACGATCGGTAGGTGGAAACAAGGAGACCACCACGATACGACAACAAAAAACGTCCTCTAAAGTTCTGTTTTATATGCGATGGACCGAATAATGCTCGGGACTGCCTGAAGAAACAAAGTCTGTAAGCCATGGTGGCCAGAATTGATGATGCATCCCACGAAGACAAGGAGGTTTGTCTCGGGGCAATGCAACTACAAGTATTGAATGCTTTAACGGCACATGAGGGGAAGTCATTGAAAATGGTTAAGTCCTACCCGACATGGGCAACATCACAAGGGCGGAGGCAAAAGGACTTCGGTTTATGAACTTAGAAATAAATGGATGACATGCAAAGGCACTGATCGGCACCGTAGCAAGTCACAACTTTATGACGCGAGAAGAGGCTAAAAGACTCGGCCTAAGGATATCCACACGAGATGGATTTCTCAGAGATGCCAATGGGAACACTAAAGCGATCGAGGGAATGTCATGGGATGTCAAGACTAAGATCGAGACATGGCAAGGTAAACTTGACTTCTCGATAGCACCATTGGACAACTACAAGATCGTGCTCGGGATGGACTTTTTCCAAAAAGCAAAAGCCGTTCTAACAATATTTCTAAACACTTTGTACATCTTCAAAGGCGATCAAGTACACACCGCAGCGATGGAGTCTAGCCATCAAGGCAAAACACTATTCGTCTTGCAACTCATGACAACAAGCCGACGGTCATGCAAGAAACATGATGAGGACGTCATGGATTTAGGTGGGGGAGAATGTCACGACCCGGCTAAAAGCAAATCATTTTCCCCGTCTTCTGGAAGTTTCTGGAAACATACGGAGGCATATAGGGTTGTCCGGAAGTCTCCGGAATAGCCTAAAATGTTCTGGACCTGGAAGGGACACAAGGAAGCATCTAGATTAGCCTTGAAACATCAAGAGTAATCAAGATACTTTCCTAGAAATATCTAGGAGGTGGGCTACCAAGAAGGCTCTAGAAAGGCCTTCAAAGATCCATGAGAGTATCTTGTAAATATTATAGTTTTAGAATACTCTAGATCAAGAATGATCTAGATACATGGACAAGTATAAATAGGTGATGTTAGGATCATTTATAAGCACCCAAAAACACATACAAGTATTGTGTAATCTCTTGCAACTCACTCTTGTAAACAACCTTGTAAGCAATACAAAAGCATTTGCATTACGAGCTTGTAAACGCTTCCGTATCGTAACTTCAATTGTTACTTTATTTGGGTCACAAAGCCTGAACTTAGAGCAAGTCTAAGTGCCGCACGATAGTCAAAGAAGATCACTCCATGACACAAAGCTCTTTAAATGTGTATACGATGGAGATTTTCCAAACAAACATTAATAAGGTGTTTTCCCATGTAAAATTTGAGTTAGGAACAAGGTAATGAGATGCGTTGTTATTAAGACATATGCACCACAAAACTTTAAAGGTAACCTAGATTGAAACAATAAGGCTTTGTTGTTTCTAAGAGGTGCGCTTTCTTTTAGCCATCTCATTCTTCTATAGGGATCCAACACAACTAGTATGGTGAACATGATTAGGGAATATTTAGCTTTTTTTCAGACCCAAGTTCATAAGCATTGTCTGACCTAACATATTTATGTTTATTGAATTAATAGACTTTTGATTATTATTATTATTATTAAAATGAAATGTTGAAGTATAAGAAAAGCATTGCTTTTACTAGCTAGCAAATACTTCCAAATAACTCTAGTAAAATCATCTATAATGATTAAGAATTAATTATAACCATGAAGGATAGATCTATTATAAAAACCCCAAACATTAATTTGAACAATGTGAAATGCTTGAGTAGTTTTTATATGACTACGATAAAATAACGGTCCATGTTGTCTCGCCTTAGGACAAACATCACAAGATTCAATTTGCTTAATATTTTTTGGTGAAAAAAAAAACTCAAAGTTTCAGCTTATAAAGTGGCAAGTGCCCAAACCTTCTATGCTAACTATAAGCAGTAACAATATTATAAGGTGGACTGGAAACTTCATTATCTAGAATATCTATCATATTCCCCTTCTTTAGTACCTTAATCCAATCACCTTCAGAGGCAGCCTTGTTACCACACTTAGATGGATTATGGGTCACCTGCATCTTATACTTAGGTGAAGAGCCAAGGGTGACTTGACTTAGTATCCTACCATTCATGTAATGCCTAGTTTGCTAAGCTAGTTAACTAGTTCCTTTTAAGTAAACATATCTAAGATGATGCATTAATCGATCTCTTATTAAGTTATTGAAAAAGATATTCAAAAGGAATGGGTATCCCTTTTCAAATAAGGCAAGCAAGAACTCAAGAAAGCCTTCTCACAAGCAAGCAAGAAGGAAAGCTTTTAAGATGGAAAGCCCCTATTGAGTATGATTGCTCGCTAGTTACTATTAGTTCAATCACTAAAATAAGTTATTGCAAAATAAAAAACATCAGGAAAATTAAGAACAAATTATTGTTTCAAGATATGGAGTCTTCGTATCATTGTACCAAGAACTAGTGGCCTTCTCATGGAAGGGGCCTACACAACACATAAAGTATTACTAAAAAAATACTAGGCCCCTGGTCTCATTGCAAACTTTAGGAACAACAAGTAAATTGCATTTGAATTAGGTACCAAAAGGACATGAGATATAGACAAAGTGGAAGCAATATTAACTATCTTATACTTGGTAGTAGCTATGAGATTTTTATTTGAAAGAGTGATGCAAAAAGGTGTAGCAAGAGTTTGAATATTTACGAGTAACCTTTTAAGTAAGATAACATTTATCTTCCAAAGCAAGGTGGTACATCTGTCATTCAAAGAAATTGATTTTAAATAGAACTAGTCGTTCTCACTTGTTGTAATAGTTCCTTCATTCAAGAAACTTCTCATTTATATGTATCTATTTCATGATCAATAGAAAATCACTTTGGATGATAGTTTTGTATGGTATTAGCCAGGCTTTCTTCAACTTCCTACTATTCTCGCAGTAGCCTTTGATCCTCTGGCCACCGTGTCTACCAACGCCGACGGTTTCCTCCATTATATTTATCATCTACTTGATACTCGATCCCTTACTGCCATAAACTCCCCCCCACTCAAACCGATTCCTATGAATTCTTTTGAGCTGAAAAACCCAAATTGAAGCCCTTCTTCACGGCTTGGATCTCTATAGATCCATAGATTTATTGATTGTACATACCCTAAACCAAAACCCACAATCACCACTGATGTTTCTACCCCTCATGTTGATTACCTAGTATGGTTTTGTCAAGACAATCTATTATTTAAAGATCTTGTTGGTCCATTATTTCCAATACCTATGAACGCATCTCATGGCCATATAAAACAACTCCAACTATTACTCATGTTGGTTCTTTAGTTATTTAATTTGCTAATATTTCTCTTTCTTTAGTCTGTTCTTTGTGTTCTCTATATCTCTAAGAACATTATATCTATTTTCATATTATGTATTGATAATTATATACTAATCTTATTTTGTTCCTTTAAATTCCATTATCAAGGACTTCCGCGCCACTCAAATTCTATTCTGAGGAACAACTAGTCGTGGCATATATGAACTTTGTTCAACATCACCACCTCATGCTTGTCACATACAACCAAATAAGCCTCCCCTTTGACACCATCATATTAGACACTCGTATTCTTAAGTCATGCAACATCTAGCTTCAGATGTTCCTATTATTAAAGCTATGAAAAATAACTATAATTCTTGTTGCATAAATAAAATTCATAAGCTTCATTTTCATGCTTTAGCATTTACTACTAATTCGTTGTTGCAATTAATATTTTATAACATGTGGTTATCTCCCCTTACATATTTTGATGAGTTTAGATATTAAATAATATTTTTAGACCATTCACCAAAATATATTTAGCTTTACACATTAAAACAAAAGTTCAACTTTCTTACCACCTTCATTCATTTTCAATATCTAATAGAAAAACGTTTTGAACCTAGATCAAACAACTATTCTTCAACCATAGACGATAATACATTAAACTTGCTCCACACCTTGCTTCTTGTGGAATAACACATCTCGCATCCCTTCCTCACACACCCAAACATGATGGCTATGCTGAAAGCTGACTTCGTCAGATCGTTGAAACGGGTCTCATTTTACTTTCCCATGCAAACATGCCGTTAAAATTATGGTCTTTTGCATTTACCACTATAACTTATCTCATCAACCGAATTCCCACTATTACACTTCAAAATGAGTCTCCATACATTCGACCTTTTCACACTTTTCCTAATTATCAAAAACTAAGAACTTTTGGGTGTCTTGCTTACGCCCTTACTCCACCCACGAACTTTGATCCCTTTTTACACCAAGTATCTTTGTTAGCTATTCCTATTATCAAATTGCATATCATCTACTTGATTTTCTCACTAACAAAATATACACATCTCGTCATGTTCATTTTATTGAAACAACCTTCCCCTACCCCTCCTTAACTAAAACTATTCGCAACTGTCTCCTAATCCTGACACTTGGCTCAATATCACTCTTCTTCCTATCTTTCAATATCCGTCCCTCACCACTCCCGCTACCCAACCACCACCTCAACAACATTTTACCTGACCTCAACCCGCCACACAACCTTTATCTCCAACACCATCCATTAGTTCACCCACTCCTTTAATCATTACTTATTCATGCCACCACAAAACCATTGTAGTTTTCTCATTATATAGTATTCAACAACCCAACTCTCCGCTTCCCATACTTAACTTCCTCTCACTTCCCACCACACCATCCATGTCACTCCTAACTCAAATGACATGTTCCTATTTCCTCATAACAAAGAAGACTAAAGAAACCCAATCTAAAGTACCACAACAATAATTTTGTTTTTTAGGACTCTATATCAAACTCAATGGTAAAAAGCCATGCAAGATGAACATGACACCCTGCTTCAAAATCAAACTTGGTCTCCATACATCCTAATTCAGCCCCTAATTTAGTTGGTATTA
Source organism: Flaveria floridana (assembly GCA_018326465.1). NCBI lineage: Eukaryota > Viridiplantae > Streptophyta > Magnoliopsida > Asterales > Asteraceae > Flaveria > Flaveria floridana. Next base: position 7,331 of record BJCO01362531.1, read on the forward strand.
AATAGGGTTTTCAAACTAAATTCAAACCCGACGGGTCTGTTGATCATCTAAAAGCACGTCTCATTGCCAAAGGTTTTCCCTAATGACTTGGACTTGATTACATTAAGACTTTTAGTCCCATTATCAAGCCTACCTCTCTTCCCCTTTTTCCTATCTTTGTCGTATCTCAAAATTGGCGTATGCATTAACTAGATATCAGTAACGCATTCTTACAGAGCACCCTCACTTAATCCACCCTGGGTTTGTTGATCCACCTTTTTGACACCACGTTTGTAAACTACATAAGGCTATCTATGTCTTCACCAAGCCTCTCGTGCTTGATATGACAAACTCGAATCCTTTTTACTATCGGCTCATTTCAACCCACAATTTACAATCCTTCTGTTTTTGTTCATCGATCCATAACATCTCCTATCTGTATTTAGTGTACGTTGATGAAATTATCATCATCGGACGCAACTCTTCCTTTGTCTCTTCATTTATTATTTAGGGTTTGTTTAAAAAAATCTGAACCAGTAACTACTAAACTAGCAAGATGTCTGACTGGATAAGAGACTCTAAACCAATAAATGTTAAATTAGTAACTACTGTTTTGTTGAATCTCTAAATACTTGTGTAGGATAACTATTTAACCCCTTTGAAATGACAAAAAAAGTATGTGGGCGTGAACACAGTTCGTCCAACCTAATTTTGACCTGTTTCAACTCAAACATGTTTTTCTTTTCAAGCAAAAACTCAAGTTTTACTACAATACAAACAAAAACCCATTAAAATTTTGTTGAAACACTAAGTATTTTTTACTTCAATACAAAGTGACAAACAAAAGTCATTAATCAACATTGAAACATACATCATCGGACGCAAACTCTTCCTCTGTCTCTTCATTTATTACTTAGGGGCTGTTTCAAAAAATCTAAACCAGTAACCGCTAAACCAGCAAGATATCTGACCGGATAAGAGACTTTAAACCAATAAATGTTAAACTGGTAACTATTGTTTTGTTGAATCTCTAAATACATGTGTAGAATAACTATTTAACCCCTTTGAAATGACAAAAAAGTATGTGGGCGTCAACACAGTTCGTCCAATCTAATTTTGACCCGTTTTAACTCAAACATGTTTTTCTTTTCAAGCAAAAACTCAAGTTTTACTACAATACAAACAAAAACCCATTAAAATTTTGTTGAAACACTAAGTATTTTTTGCTTCAATACAAAGTGACAAACAAAAGTCATTAATCCAAATTCAAAAACATATACCATTTGACTAATGAGCTCGAATTAGTTGGTCTAAATCAAGTAATCGAGGAGATGAGCATATAATTACCTATTGGGTGCAAGTTGCGAGTTAAAGAAACATGGGTGCAGGTCGTGATTGAAGTTGGGAGTAGAGGTGGTTGTTGAAACCGGAGAGTTATAGGTCACTATTCAAGAAATGAGACAGATGGTCAATGAGGGGGAGAGAAAGGGAGCTAGACGGCATGATTGAAGCCGGCGGGTGGAGGTCTGCGTGGCAGTGGTGATGACGAAACCCGATGGTAAGCAGAATGTCATAGATGGGTGTGGGAGTGTGGGTCAATAGGTGTGGGTGGGAGCTTTTAATTTTTTAGGGGTAAATTAGTAAGATTTTTCATTTAGCATTTCCTTATAGCTTAACCATTTAGTACTGAATGGTTCCATTAAGAACTTATGTTTCTCTAAAACAAACACCCTAACCTCTTATCGATTTAGAGATAGCCTCTTAATAGTTCTATTAAGAGGCTACCAAAAAACCATTTACTTAGACAACTGGTTCTCTCATAGATATCTCAGTAATCTCTCTTATTTCCTCGGAGTCGAAGTCCTCCCTTGTCCTGATGGTTTGTTTCTTTCTAAAACCAACCCCACCCTTATGGCAACTTTAGGCTATCTTCTCTCAACCAATAGCACGCCTCTAACAAACGCAACTACTTATCATTCCTTTGTTGGTGCATTGCAATACTTGTCATTAAGTTGCCCATATGCCACTTTTATTATGAATAGGCTTTCACAATTTATGCATTGTCCAACCGTACTACGATACCTATATGGAACACTTCATCATGCTTTATTTATTCGTCGTAATTTTCCAATAAACCTACATGCTTTTACTGATGCTAATTGGATAGGTGACCAACAGACTTATCGAAGTACCACAAGTTACATCATCTACCTTGGCTTAGATCCGATAGCTTGTAGTTCTAAACGGAAACCCACCCTGGCTCATTCCTTCCAAGAAGCTGAATTTTGAGTTGTAGTATCTACTACTAGCGAAGTACAAAGGATTATGTCTCTATTATCTGAGGTTGGCCGTAATTTTTTGATAAAACCGGCTACCTATTGGTATATGCAAATTAAGAGTTAGAGTCAAATATGATATTATCTCAAGAAATTGCTATTAGAAAAAATAGATCTTAGACACTAGGACCCGTCTCCACCACCCAATCCGTTAAAAAAAAATTCTTTAATTAAATTTCTTTTAATTTTTATCAGCAAGTTATAATTGATAGTTTAATCATGTTGACATATTAGTTTATGATTTTTATTCAATCTAGTTTTCACTTTTTTAGTTGTGATATTTGTTGGTTTAATATAGTTGTTATATTCCTTAGTTTATAATGTTTATTTATTTTCTTCCTAAATCTTGAAGTTGAATAATAATAACAAAAACCATATAATTTTAAATATTTATAAATTAAAATATCATATTCACATTGATGATGTGTAAAATATAACAAAAAGTTCTTCTAGGCTTGCATTTAGCTACAAGATTGCATCATTGGGAAATTGAGTAACCCGTAAATTATGATATGACTAAACTTTAAGCATTCTCATCCCAATTGGTATATTCATCTTTATTTTTATTTTTTATGAAAAACTTAAAAAGACATTTCCATCCTATTTCTTAAATCACATCTTATCTTTATAATATAAGATTTAAATTTAAGATATGTACAGTGAATACCAATTCACTGTACATACCATATACCAACTACCATCTCTCTCCAGGTTCTTCTCCTGTCCATTCCTCCCTTCGTTGACGATGACAACTACCATCGACCTCATCCCTTTCCTAGTTCCTCATATATGAACCACCCTTCCTTACGGTTCCCTATGTTGGGAAACAAGCGGTCTCAAGGATCCCCAACAACCCTCCCAATGCTAACAATAGAGAAATATAACTGAACACAAGAATATACGTGGAAACCCCAAAACCGGAGAAAAACCACGGGCCTCCAGAGAGAAAGATCCACTATGCGACAAATTGTTACAATCACATAGACTAATCTCTCAAGCCTCCCCCCGCCCAATTACAACCACACTCTCCAAAGTGTTTAACTAAAAAACTTTCTACACTCTAAGACAAGAGAACTAGAAAAGAAAGAAAGAACCAAACACTTCAAGTGTATTTTTGGTTGGGGCACTTTGAAACCAAAGCCTTGGACTTCTTTTATAAGCTTGGAGTCCTCCCAAGCTTTCATCCTTGCACC
>BJCO01362534.1:0-14979 GCA_018326465.1 Flaveria floridana
CAAAGACGAAGTGGAACAATGGGAGTGGGAAGCGATTCGACGGTGGTGGTGTTGTGAATGATGGTAAGAAGATGAGGGTTGATGATCAAAAGGCGTTAATAGGGGGATGGAAAGCGTGTAGAAAGAACGGGAAGGAGCATGCGTGAGAATGTAAGTGGGGATCAAATCTCTGCTTTAAATGCAGGAAAGAGAGCCATAGGGCGAAGGATTATTAAGGGGTTAAGTGTTACAACTAAGGTGAAGAGTGGGACCTGAGCAGGGAGTGCAAGAAGCCGAGGGCTGAAAGTTCTGGGGCAAAGAGGGGACCGAGAATGAAGGACAGAGCGTGAGCGCTAGAGCATTTACGATGACCCGGGAGGAGCCTAGGGTGGAACCCCATGTCATATTAGGTACATTCCTAGTAAACCAAACATGTGTCTCTGTATTATTTGATTCTGGTGCCAGTAGGAGTTTCATTTCTGTTGTCTTTTATGCTAAGTTGCCTATTAAAAGTAGGAGTATTGATGAGCCCTTCAATGTAGAAACTACCATTGGTAAGTCTACCAGGATTTATGATCTGATAGAAGGTTGTTAGATAGAATTAGAAGGTCATAGGTTTTCTGCGAGACTGTTTGTGGTGACCTTAGGCGGATTCGATGTAGTTTTAGGGATGGATTAGCTAGTAGCCTACGAGACAAATATTATGTGTCGAAAGAAGATGATTTGATTGATTGCGCCCGACGGGAGTTCGATAATGATCTACAGTGATCGAGTTACTACGGTTCTGAAGGTAATTTCAATGGTGGTGGCAGAGAAATGTATGAAACATGGATGTAGTGCCTATTTGGCTTACGTGAAGGATGTGGGTGCGTTAGTACCATAATTGTCCGACGTACCGGTTGTGTGTGATTCCCCGGATGTCTTTTCGAAGGACCTATCTGGTGTGCCACCTGACCACGAGATCGAGTTCCAGATTGATCTAATGCCCGGTGCTCAACCTGTAGCTAAGGCACCGTATCGTCTAGCTCCAATTAAGATGAAGGAACTGATGGCTCCATTGCAAGAGCTATTAGATAAGCGATTCATTCGATCGAGTATCTCTCCATGGGATGCTCTGCTCTTATTTTTAAAGAAAAAGGATGGTAGTATGTGGACAGGCATTGACTACCGCGAGTTAAACAAGTTGACGGTGAAGAACAGGTATCCACTACCCAGAATTGGTGGCTTGTTTGATCAGCTTCAAGGTGCCAGTTGGTTCTCGAGAATAGATCTTTGATCTGGTTACCATCAGTTGAAGGCGAGGGAGCAGGACATTCCTAAGACAGCTTTTAGCATGCGTTATGGACACTACGAATTTCTCGTGATGTCTTTGGGTTTAACTAACGCCCCAGCTGCCTTTATGGACTTGATGAATCGGGTGTGTCGATTGATGTTAGATAAATCGGTGATTTTGTTCATTGATGATATCTTGATTTATTCGCAGAGTGAAGAGGAGCATGCTGGTCAAATTTAGAAGGTACTAGAGACGCTTAGAAGGGATAAGTTATATGCCAAGTTCTCCAAATGCGTGTTTTGGTTGCGCGAGGTTTAGTTTTTGGGTCACGTTGTTAATCTTGAAGGGATCATAGTGGACCCAACAAAGGTTGAAGTTGTGATGCAATGGAAATATCCAAAGACGCCATCCATGATCCGTAGTTTCTGGGGTTTGGCGGGCTATTACAGTACATTTATCCAAGACTTCTCCCAGATAGCTTCTCTGTTGACCAAATTGACCTGTAAGGACGTGAAGTTTGTATGGGTTCCGGAGCAGGAGAAGGCTTGTGTAGAGCTAAAGGCAAGGTTGACGCAAGCTCCTGTCTTGACATTATCCTAAGGAAGCGAAGACTTGGTGGTCTATTCGAACACTTCTTATTTGAAATTAGGTTGTGCGTTGATGCAGCGAGGGAGGGTTATAGTCTATACATCCCCAAAATTGATGATCCACGAGACTAACTACCCAACCCATGATTTGGAGCTAGCGGCTATGGTCTTCGCGTTGAAGATTTGGATGCACTATTTGTACGGGACGAAGTGGACCATCTTCACCGCCCACTAGAGCTTGAATTACTTCTTCAAACAAAAAGGCTTTAACATGAGGCAAAGGAGATAGTTGGAGCTCATAAAGGATTATGATTGTGAGATCCACTACCATCCAGGCAAGGCCAACGTAGTGGCCGATGCCCTTATCCGAAAGATGAGGAGTTTAAAGAAGACCGCCTTAACTCCGAAAGGATGAGAGGTCTAGTCGCGGAGTTAGGTGAAAACAATCTCGGAGTTAGAACCCGCTTCGGGCGGATATGGATCCCTCGTTACGGAGATCTACGAGGACGAATCATGGATGAAGCTCATAAAAATAGACACTCAATTCATCCCGGTGCCAGGAAGATGTACTAGGATATGAAGAAATATTAATAGTGGTCGGGAATGAAGTGCGATGTAGCCGAGTACGTGAGCAAGTGCCTTACTTGCTTGCAAGTGAAGGTGGAACATCAAAAGCCACACGATAAAATCCAACCTTCGGACATACCTGACTGGAAATGGGAACACATTACCATGGACTACATTACAAAGTTACCACATACGGCATGGAGGTACGATGCTATATGGTTGATAGTTCACCATTTGTTGAAGAGTGCTCACTTTCTACTGATTCACAAGACATATTCATCTAAGAGGTTGGCGGATCTGTTCATCAAAGAGATTGTGGCACGTCATGGTGTACCAGTGTCTATTGTGTCCAATCGTGACACTCAGTTACATCAATGTTTCGGAAGAGATTTCATGACGCGATGGGGATGAGGTTACATATCAGTATGGCTTACCATCCTCAAACAGATGGTCAGTCGGGAAGGACCATCCAGATGCTAGAAGATATGCTTCGGGCATGCGTCATCGATTTTGGTAGAAGTTGGGACGAACACTTACTGTTAGCTGAATTCTCATACAACAACAGTTTCTATGCCAGCATTGGTATGCCACCATATGCGATACTATACGGTAGGAAGTGTAGAACACCCGTATGTTGGGGTGACATCAGACAGAAGGAGTTGGGAAGCGTGGAGGTGATCAAAGCTATGATCGAAAAGTTGGATAAGATCAAGGCCTTTATGAAGGAGGCAAAGATAGGCAAAAGTCGTATGCTGGCAAACGACGTAGACCGATTGAATTTGAGGTGGGTGATAAGGTTATGCTGAAGGTTTCACCATGGAAAGGTATCATTCGGTTTAGAAAGCGGGGTAAGCTAAGCTCGAGGTATATAGGACCTTTCCAAATCATTGCTCGGGTAGGAAAGGTGGCCTATAGGTTGGAGTTACCCGATGAGTTAAGTGGGATTCATCCAACATTCCATGTATCTCACCTGAGAAAGTGCTTAGCAGATGAAGATATGATTGTACCACTAGAGGACATTGAAGTGGATGAACGACACAACTATGCAGAGCAACCAGTTGCAATCATTGACCGAAAAGAGAAGTGACTACAGAATAATGTGGTTTCACTGGTGCGGGTATAGTGGAGACACATAAAAGGGTCCGAGTCTACGTGGGAGACAAAGGAAGAAATGAGACAACATTACCCATAACTGTTCGAGGAGTAACAAGTTTTGGGGATGAAGCCTCTTTAAGAGGGGTGGACTTGTAACACCCGAAAATTTATTAAGAAAAGAAAAGAATAAAGAAGAAAGGAAAATTTACATAAGTGGAGGGGGCCAAAGTGTAAAAATGACAAAACTTTATTATTTTATGTTTAAAAGAAGCATGACCGCCCATACATCACCTTTCTGCTCGCACTTTCGACTGCATGAAGAAAGAAGAAAGAAGGAGTAGAAGTTTCATCGGTTTCTAGAGAGAGAAGCTGTGAATTTGCAAGGTGAGTGTTTTTCATGCGTATTTGTTTGGTTTCAGCTGAGTTTTCAGCTTCGGGGCAAAATCTTATGTGTTTGTGTATTTTTGATTGTGTGTTTTGGTATGTTAAGGTGTTAGAAGTTTTGTGCTCTTGGGTTTGAAAGAAAATTTGCTCGAAAGCAGCAACATGTGAGTTATAGATCCTAGGTTTTACATGTTTTAAACTTGTATTGGGCCTGAAAATGCATGTAACTAACTTGTTATAACTCTTAGTATGTTATACCGAATGTTTTACCCTGTTTTGTACGGGTGAAAGTGTGTTGATGTCTGAATTGTTGTGTTACATGCTTACATGAATGATCAAGGTGTTAGTAAGCTAGATATTGGTCTAGAATCATGTTAGATTGATTTTTGTGACTGAAATAGTGTAAATATAAAGAGAACTCATGCCCATGCACCTAACATAGTTCCTACGCGCCTAAGTCTGCCCATGCACCTAGAAAGCCCATGCGAGTCTGCCCATTGGCCTAGAAAGCCCATACGCCTAAGTATGCACATACGCCTAACTATTAGCTCATGAATCTAAGTGTCAATGCGCCTAAGTACCATGCGCCTGCATAGTGCTCATGCGCCCAAGCAGTGCCCATGCACCTAAGTTTTTCCATGTGCCTAAGTTTTCCCAAGCGCCCAACTATCCATGCGCATGCATAGTATTCATGCGCCCACATAGTACTCATGTGCCTACATAATGCTCATGCAGCTAATGCCTTAGAGATTTTTCTGAAATTTTGGGAAATTAGAAACTTAATGATTAAGACCAAGAGATGTTTTGGTGGTTATGTTTGTTGGTGTTATGTATGTTTGAAGCCTGTTATGCATGTTCTATATTACTTATTAGTACATGACATTATGTGGGGTGTTATGATCATATGTGAAAAGTATTATTAGAAATGAAGTGAAAGAATAAAGATAATGAAAAGTGGAATATAACGAATGAAAAGTCTTGCAAGCAAATGTATGGAGGTTCACAACTTATTAAGAAGTTATTAACTCAACTGTGTGCAGTTTAGCTAACCCATGAGGATGCACACAGGGGTCAGTCTTAGTGATTGACGAATATGTACGGAACGGGACCCTTGTCGCTTGCCCCGGTACTGGAGTCAGCTTCGTGCACAATGTTGGGGGGTTTATTTATAGACTTCGGCCCAGTACCAGCTTCGTGCATAATGTTTGGGGGTATAGCATATGACATTGGTCGAGATGAAAGTGAAAGATAATGAATAAAAGTTCAAAATGTATGAAATGAACGAAATGAATGATGAGAAATGAACATGATTACTGAACGAATATGTACGGTAATAGAAGATAGTAACAATACTACCTTGATGTATGTACGATGTATGATCATGTACTAAGTAAAGAAAATGTTTTCGAACGAATGAAAAGTATTTTAGTTATAAAACTAAAACTCACTCAGCAACCCTGACTTTTATGCATTTTCAGTTGGCAGGTAATTTGTTGCTGGGGATGGCACGAGGGTGAAGCTACTTGGCAAAAAAAGACTGGCATCCATCTTAGGTAGAAATGATATTTTTATCTTGTAATGCAATTAAATGTTCTTTTGTAACCATAACAATGATGTATTACTTGGCAAAAATGATTATTAATGCATGAAATGGTTTTTGTTAAATTGTTCCGCTATAATGTATTTATTATTCAAATGAATCTTAATATGTTTTAAATATTATGTACGATGAATGTCCAACTGTAAGCATCCCGAGAATGGGGCCTTACAAATTGATTGAAATTGATGATTGATTATGTTTTAGTATTCAATATAAAGATGTTTGTACAGATTGGTTTTGTGAAATTGTGTTGTTTTTATCAATACCGGAGTGTTAGAATGGAAACTTTAATTTGGGGCTTTTGTAGAATTTGTATAATTTTGATGAAATTGAATTGAATTGATGGTTCTAGGATGTTAGTTGATGCTAATGGATGAAAATTCATGTTTTGAACTTTGGATTTTGGCTTGGTTTTCGGATAGTTCCCAATAAAGGAAACTTCTTGGGTAGGTTAGTTCATAGAAGGTGATTTATGCATGTATGATTAGTTGTGATCATTGTTAAATGATTTTTAGATCCTAAGAATGGATTGAGAATAATCGAATGGTAAAAAACACATCATATGAACGTGTGTGGGATCTATTGAGGCTGATGCAACCAAAACAACACTTAGAAGAAATCTAAGAGAAGTCTTCCAAAGGCAATGTTGCAACTTCCGAAGCTTTTATGGTGATCTTCCGAAGAGCTTCCGAAGGATGAAGTCAGTCTTCCGAAACTTATAAGATCTCCTTAAGAAGTAGACACTTAGAAGAATGAAGACAAAGTCTTCCAAAGACAAAGCCTCAGAAGAAGTTGTGTCTTCCGAAGTATAAAATAGTTCGGTAGAACTTATTCTTCCGAAGCCATTTTACCATCGGAAGAATCACAGTATGAACCAGTGGACAAAGCATGGTCCGACTGACACTTGCTGCCTACTCTAATTCTCTGCAAGATGCCTTCCACGTTCATGTGGTTGACCTTACTTTTGTCTACTGTTCACCATTCCTTAGCTAGTACAGCTGCCACCTATAGTTGGTGACCAAAAGGTAACCCATGGACCTGTCATGACTACCTTATCTTAGATAATACTTTATCTAAGATACCGTACCTCTAGCAATGTAGTATTTGTTTAGAAGTAAGTCCCTACATGTTATCTACGTATAACAAGCTGTAGATAGTAGTATATATAGTCGCTCATTGTAACTTAGTATCCATGCTTCTGCATGTGTCTTGTAATACTTAGTTGAGAGATAATATATACAAGTATCTTGAAAACCATTTCTTGTGTGCTTTACTTATTATATTATTATCAACTAAGCTCTTGATTCTGCATTCATCAAACAAGTGATATTTAATAGTTTGTAAGAAACACTAAGTGTTGAGAGAACAATATCGATCCTACAATTGGTATCAGAGCATCCAGGTTCTTGATTGTGAGATCTAACCATCCCGAATCACCCTTGTTTCTTAAAACTTACTCACTCACCCAAAATGGCCCTTAACCAGAAGTCTGTAGAACTAGAAATAGGAACCATGACCAAAGCTCCCATTATCACCCCTGATAACTTCAGGCGCTGGTGTCAACGCATTGAAGGATACATCAAGTATCAAGACTCCCGTATGTGGAATTCCGTCACTCATGGACCATACATACCAAAAGTGGCTTCATCAAATGGAGATGGTGCCATGATTGAAAAGGAAGTCGAAGATTACACTGATGAAGACTACAAGAAGATGGACATTGATAGCAAAGCTATGACTGTCTTGCTCACTGCTATACCAAACTCGATCATGGCAGGTTTTGAGCATTGCACTACAGCCAAAGAACTCTTTGATGCTTTGAAATTAATGTACTACGGTTCCTCAGAATCCAAAGAATCCAAGAAGGATGCTCTGAAGCAACAGTTTGAGAATTTCCCCTACATTGATGGTGAAAACTTGAGCCAACAATACTTCAGATATGTGGATCTGATAGCATCTCTGTAGTCCATGGGTGTAACTCTTGAAAAGAGAGACATAGTAAGGAAATTCATGAGTGCTCCTCCTCGTGAATGGACTTTCTATTGTGTTTCTATCAGAAATTTTGAAAATCTTGGAACACTCACTATGACTAAACTATATGGAATCCTAGATGGATACTATATGGAGATGGAAAATCTAAACAAGCGGCAGATGAGTGGCAGCTCAACCACCCCTGTTAGAAATGCTCTACATGTTGCTGAAGGTGCAAGAACTCCCCAATCCCAGATGTGACTGACTTACAACCAACAGCCATCATGTTCATCTGGGCCATACATCACTTTTCCTGAGACACCCAAGTGCCAACAAGCTCAAAAAGGTCTTTTCAAGAAAATTGTGCTTTTGTCTCAGGAAAGGAACTCTCTAGTGATCTCCAGTTCTGATTTAATGATCTGGAGTGTTTCAGCCCAGATGATGTTGAATACATGGACATTGTTCAACAAATGGCTCTCCTTACCTACAGAGCAAAGAAGTTTTACAAGAGAACTGGAAGGCAATTGCCTCAGAACCCAGCAAGTAGCAAATTCAGGTTTGAGAAGTCAAAGGCTAAGTTTTACAACTGTAATCAACTTGGTCATTTTGAAAGAGAATGCAAGGCTCCAAAATCTAATCCTGGAGCAGCCCAAGCTTCTCAATATCATGCCACTATACAAGCTGCAACCAAGCCAACAGAGCAAACTACAGCAGTTGCTCAAGAAGTTGATTTGAGGTTTATGGTGCAAGATATCACTCCTGTTCAAGCTCTCATGGCCAAAACAGATGATACCAAGGTATATGAACATCTCTGTACTCCTGACTGTGTAGCTAAGGTTAAGTTGTACAAGGACTACAACTTGAAACAAAAATCTATATTGAGTCTTTGAACATACTAAAAGCTGATTTTAGAAAAGCAGAATCTGACTACAAACTAAAAATTAAAGAGTTAGAAAACACTGCATCTACTTTAAAACATGAGCTCTCAAACTACAGGGCTCAAATAAAAGACTTAGTTTCAAAGTTGACTGAGGCTCAAGCCAGCTAGTAATAGGAGAGGCTGAAGCAAAGAAGTATGCTATCCAAGAGCATAACTTCAACAACATTCTTGCATCAACTTCTCACTCAAAGGATTGTTATCAAAACAAGAGTGGGTTGGGAACTAATGAAACTGCTCCACCATATTCCTATGTGTCTACTAGACAGCCAAGATGTGGTACTGATGAGCAAGAGGTTCCAACTATTGACCCACCATCTCTTAAGAGGATGAGTGATGCAAAAATGGTTACCCCCACTGCCACAGATAAGGACAAGGTAGAAAACCTCATCCCCACAGCTGAGAACAAATCACTTACCACCAAACAAAGAAAGAACAAGATTCAAGCAGCCAAAAGAACTGCCAAGAAGGTGGTTGAGTCCAAAATGAAAATTGACCAAAGACAAAAGTGTATTTTCATCTCAGCTAGATTCCAAGGGGTTGGAAGCTCAGATTCAGGACAGGAGTATAGTACCAGTGCTCCTATCCAACTGAAGGATCTGAAGCAAAAAGGGAAAGCTGTGGAAGAGGACAAGCAGACCAAGAAGCAACAACCTACATGTCCCACCAAAGCAAACACTGAATGCATAATGTGTGGTCTGCACAACAACATGGCCAAAGATTGTTTTTATAATCCTGCAAGCACACATTATGCAAACAGGGTAAAGAAAGGAGCAACCAAGGAAGGTCTCACATTTGGACCACATAACAAAGTCCTAATGTGGAAGAAAGGAAAGCAAGCTGCCGAAGCCAAGTTTCTTTCGGAAGAAACATCTTCTTTTGAAAAGAAAGTAGATTCAGAAGACAACCCAAAAAGGATTCCAAAGAAAAAGAAAGCACCTCTCAAACATTCCGAAAAGGAGACTGCTTCAGAAGAAAATGTTGTGAAAGCTTCTTCCGAATAGAAAGAAGGTTCGGAAGAATGCTCTGCTGCCCAAGCTTCATCAAGCTCATCTTCAATGATCAACCAAAAGATCAAAGAAGATGTCATAGCCCAAACCTCCTCTTCCATAACCACTATTGAACCACCATGCTTACACTTTGGCTCAATTATGTTATCATCATTGGAAGAACCCAAGACCAACAAGGCTTGGGTTTCTAATAAAAACTAACTGCTTCACCTTTTTACAGGGATATCCATATGATAAAAATGGAAACATTTAGATTGTCTATAGTGGATGCTTCAAGCATATGACAGGGAACAGATCTCTTATTCAATAATTTCACAATTTTGATGGAGGTCCTGTTCAGTTTGGAGGTGAAGCCAGAGGATACATCTCTGGTAGAGGTAATGTGTCCGACGGTAAGTTAATAGTTGACAAAGTACACTTTATCAAACAGCTTGAACACAATCTCTTAAGTGTATCTCAATTCTATGATCAAAAACATCAAATGCCTTTCATAAAACATGAGTGCATTATCCTCAAACCCGGGATGACAATTCCTAAGGAATTGGTTCTTCTTAGATCTCCCAGGAAAGGGGATATGTACAAGCTGGATATCAACAATGCTTCCCTACTGGGTGAAGTATCATGCTTTCTTTCCAAAGAAAATAGTGATGAGTCAACTCTTTGGCACAAAAGAATGTGTCATGTTAATTTAAAACAATGAATAAATTGGCTAAGAATAACTTGGTATATCGTATGCCTAAAAAGGACCTTTTCTGTAAAGACAACTGTGTTGCTTGTCTGAAAGGGAAGCAACACAGGGCATCCTATAAATCCAAAAAAGTTTACTCTATCACTACCCTATTACACTTATTGCACATGGATCTATTTGGTCCTACAAGTATAATGAGCATTCGAAGGAAATCATATTGCCTTGTGATAGCTGATGATTTTACTAGATTCACATGGGTATTCTTCTTAAGAACTAAGGATGAAACTGCTGAAACCTTAAAATATTTTATTCTTAAGATAGAAAATCAAATTGATCACAACGTAAAGATAATCAGAAGTGACCAAGGGACTCAGTTTAAGAATCAATTTCTTGACTCATTTTGTAACTCAAAAGGGATTACCAGACAATATAGTGCTGCTAGAACTCCTCAACATGATGGTGTTGCTGAGAGGAGGAACATGACACTTATTGAGGCTGCAAGAACCATGTTGGCTGACTCAAAGCTGCCTCTAACTTTCTGGGCAGAGGCAATCAGCACTGCATGCTATATGTAGAACAAGGTTCTCACTGTTAAGCCCCATGGAAAGACCACTTATGAGTTATGGAACAAGAGGCCACCATTCATTAGCTTTCTAAGGTCCTTTGGCAGCAGATGCACCATACTTAACACAAAGGACAATTTGGCAAAATTTGCTAAAAGGTCAGTTGATGCTATTTTTGTTGGATACTCTTCAAGCTCCAAAGCTTATAGAGTATACAACATTAAGAATCAAGATGTTGAGGAGTCATCCAATATAGTTATAAATGAGCACACTCTTTATGTTAAGGAAAATGATCCTGACCATATTTTTAACATAGAATTGTTTCCCAACTATTCTAAACAATCTTGTGAGAATGTTTCAGCTGGAACAGGAACTTAAAGTGACTCAGATGATGATCAAATATTTGAGTTGCCCAGACCCATTCAAAATTCTCCAAGAAGGAATGAAGAACAAGCTCCCACATCTGCAAGCCCTGAATGTCTGAATCTCTCAGGAAACAATAGAGGTTCACCCAGTTGTCAGCTGAATGATCATTAAGTCACTTCAGATGACAACTCTATTTCTCATCACCAAGCTGATAAGGATAACTATTTGAAGGAACAGGCAACTAATGATACTATCTTATAATAAAACATTTCTGATGTTGTTACTCATTCATTCAATCAATCTTCATTGAATGAAACAGAAATATCAGCTGGAACCAATGCTAACAATCCTGATATGAATCATTCAAATCTGGATCTATCTATGCAACTAGATGTTATTCTCAGAATCAGGATTCATAACACTCATCCAACTGAAAACATCATTGGGGACGTCTCAGAAGGTGTGAGAACCAGGAGACAAAGTCACAATGAGAATGTCTGCTTGTACTCATGCTTTATCTCTCAAATGGAACCTAAAAAGGTAGAAGAGGCTCTCAAGGATAACAATTGGGTTGAATCAATGCAAGAGGAATTACTTCAATTCAAAAGGTGAAAGGTGTGGAATCTTTGTCCACTAACACCTGGTCAAGTTCCCATTGGCATAAAGTGGGTGTTCAGGAACAAAAGAGATGATAGAGGTTTGGTTATCAAGAACAAAGCTAGACTTGTAGTTCAAGGATACACACAAGAGGAAGGAATAGATTACACTGAGGTATTTGCACCTGCTGCAAGACTTGAGGCTGTAAGAATCTTTCTTGCTTTTGCTGCATCCAAGAACTTCACAGTGTATCAACATGATGTCAAATGTGCATTTTTGTATGGGGACATCGATAGAGAAGTCCATGTGTGTCAACCACCTGGTTTTGAAGACCCACAGCACCCCTACTATGTGTGCAAATTAGATAAAGCTCTCTATGGGCTGCATCAGGCACCAAGGCTATGGTATGAGACGTTACCTCAATTTCCTCTCAAGAACAGCTACACCAGAGGCACCATAGACAAGACAGTATTCATAAAAAGATCAGGGAAGGACATGTTGCTTCTTCAAGTCTATGTTGATGACATCATATTTGGTTCCTCAAATGACCAAATATGTAAAGACTTTGAAAGCATCATGAGAAAGAAGTTCGAGATAAGTTCCATGGGAAAGATGGATTTGTTCTTGGGAATTCAAGTGAAGCAAATGGAAAATGGCTTCTTCATAAATCAATCTAAATATATCAAGGACATCTTAGAAGGATCTGAGATGAAGGATTGTAAACCGGCTAAGACAACTATACAAAGAAATCACAAACTTTGTCCTAACTCCGAGGGGGAGGATACTGATCAGCATCAGTACATGGCAATTATCGGAACACTAACGTATCTCACTGCAAACAGACCTAATATCATGTTTGCTACATGCGTATGTGCAAGATATCAAGCTGCTCCCAAGGTTGCTCACCTCATCACTCCCAAGAGGATACTTTGATACCTCAAAGGAGCTCCCAAACGGGGCCTTTGGTATCCTAAGAACAAAGACTTCAACCTTTATGGTTATACTGATAGTGATTATGGTGGTTGTAACCTCAATAAGAAATACACATCAGGAGGATGTCAATTTCTTAGTGGAACATCATCTCCTGGCAATGTAAGAAGCAATCATGTGTCTGTACATCAACTGCTGAGGCTGAATACATTGCTGCAGCTAGTTGCTTGCTCAACTATTATGGATTCAAAATCAGATGTTAGACTATGGCTTCAACTTCATGGAGACTCCCATTCACATAGACAACAAGAGTGCTATCTCAATCACTAAAAATCCGGTCCAGCACTCTAAGACAAAACATTTCGACATCAGGTATCATTTCATTAGAGATATATTAATGAGAAAAATCTGATCAAATTGGTCAAAGGTGACTTAAATGAACAATATGCTTATTTGTTCACCAAAGCTTTTGATTAACAAAGATTTAAGTATTTAATTACAGCTATTGGGATGATAAATCTTAACTAATTATTCCGTACAAAATGTTAAGTCAAATGTGTCTATTTACAACATAAGCCCTGTTATAAAAGGTATTTCTTCAAAATTTTTGAAATATAAACTCTTCCGAAGAGAAATTTATCCTCGGAAGATAATCTTAATCTTCTTCCAAAGGAGAATTCCTCTAATCCAGACACATCTTCCAAATAGAATTATGCTTCAGGATACAGTTTGATCATAGATCAACCTTCTTCCGAAGGAAACTTTCTACTTCTGCGAAACCACATTTTCCCTTCGGAAGCAAAATAGTATTTATGATAGATTTTGCTTCAGAAGCAAATTTGGCTTCGGAAGATAGTCAAGAGAGAGAAACCTTAAAGTTCTCTCGGAAGCAGGTATTCTCAAAAGAATACTTTAAAATTGTAATAGAAACATTTGGGTCCCACTCTGCAAAAAGTAAGATTTTCTGGAAGATTGTTGGAGTATTTTGAATAAAACATCCTTACCGCCTCTGTCAAATCAAGTCGCGAAGTGTCATTTCACCTTATCGGTTTGATCTTTTACTCTATATTTAAATGACTCCAACTCTCTTTTATACTTTCTTTACCACTGTCAAAACCCTAGCCTAATATTTCCACCATATCTTCAAGCTTAAATCCCCTCCTTCTCAAAATTCTAAAAACAATGGCTCTAAACCCGCAACATAACTAGATTGCTATCCTTGATTCATCTACGAATAGCGACTTTGCTCAAATCATTCAGTTCCTCATACAATCCATATACCTTCCCGCTCTCACAATAAACCACACCATCTACTCTTACCATATGTCTGACTTCTGGACAAATGGTCAAAACGAAATCATCAACAATGAAAGGGTAATTCGTTCGAGAGTCTGTGGACAAGAGATAGTGGTGAGTGAAACCACTATCAGGGAACATTTGGAGCTTCATGATGCTAGAGCCCCAACTGAATTACCAAGAACTGATTTAGAAGACACCTATGTTCAAATGGGATATGGAGGTGATGCCAGTAAATCCACTATCTTCAAATTTAACTTCTCCTACAACTGGAAGTACTTACTACACATTATCCTTCATAGTCTGTCTAACAAATCAGGTGGTTAGGATCAAATCCCTTATGAATTAGGCTGTTTAGTTCATGGATTGGTCAAAGGCCTGAGATTCAACTATTCCAGGTTTGTTCTGAATTACTTGAGGGGAAATCTAATCAAGAATATATTCTACATGTATCCTCAATTTATTCAGCACTTTATCAACTGTGAACTAGACCTGGATAAACTAGAATATAAAGATATTCTAGTAGTTCCTTAAATGCAGCCGGGTATCTTCCGAATGCTGAAGAAGATATCCACCAATTTCACTGGAAGGCTCACTCCTCTTCTTCCAGGTATGCTTGAGCCTATGGCTCCTGGTGACATCCCTGTTAAATCAACAGGTGATGAACCCACACCAGCAATCATCACTCCACTTCAAGAGGCCTCCTTACATATCAAATATCGTTACCAAAGACGTCCCAAGGGAACCCTTGTTCAATCTACTCTGATTGAACAAGCTCCCTCTGTTCAGCCCAAAAAGGGTAGAGTGGAACACCAGGCTCCCAGTCAGCCTGAGGTCCAACTTTCCCCTCCAATTGACCTTAATATCAGTGCTGAGTCTCCTCAGTCTCAACCTGATGAGCCCATCACCCAAACATCAAGCCCTCAGGATGAGTCACAATACTCTCCTGAGCAACCAAAAAGGGACAACCACATCACTGGCTCTAAGTCATTAGATGTTGGCCAAGGTCCCGAGTCATTAGGAATACCTACCATATCCTTCACTGACCTTTTAACCCAAACTGATAAGGATTTCATGTTTCCTCAAAGCTATGAAGTTGATCTATCACACCTCTCTTTAGATCAAAAGAGCCAAAG